>JAMKQA010015301.1:0-20888 GCA_024699735.1 Posidonia australis
TTGATTTGGTCTCTAGTTTTGCCTTATTAATTGTTCTCTGAGTTTATGTGTTTTATTTTAACCAGAAGGGGGAAACAAACATGTCTCTACTCTCCTAGGCATGTCAAGTGCAAAAAAGGGGAAGAAAACACACAAGTAAAGCAAGCAAGTAAACAAACAACACGCAAAAGGCATGGTCATGGCATGTGCAAGTGTCGTGGCATTATGATTGTGGAAAAAAAAACATCCATCACATCAAAAGGCAAGATATATAGCATGTGTGTGTAGTGACAGAGCAAGTGTGTAAAAGAAAGTGCAAGGAGCATGCTAAGTAAGCAAACAAACAACATGCGAAGCCAAAGCAAGCAAGAAAGACTAACCTAAAAGTCGGAATCTGGTTCTCCCCAGTGGAGTCGCCAGTTCTGTGACCATACCGACCTAGGGGTCCGACGTAGAGTCACGCTAGAGGGAAGGATATCACAGCCATGCCAAGATGGCGAAGGCGCAAGATAGGATAAAATAAAAAGAAGTGAGGAGTCGCCACCTAGTCTTTTAAGGGAAAGATTAGGAAAACCACAAAAAGATAAATGTCTGAGGTGCAGATGTGAGGGCTGGATGTCTGCTAACCAGAGGATGGGTAAGGATTCCTATTACGCACGAGGAAGGTGTTAGGCACCCTCGTATGCCCTAAAAACTCGGTTTTTCTAGTTTAATTGCTTGCTAAAGGCTAGATGGATGTTTGCTAAACCTAGATTATGCTCTAATCATGCTAATATGTATGCCATGATAAGATTGGATGGATGTGTAAGACGATGTGCGAAAATTACGGAGAAATCCACATGAATTGACAAAATCGCAGAACATCACATGAAATGACGAGGTTTTTGTAAGGAACGCCTCGGAAAATCATAATGATGTCAAAAGGATGAAAAGTCGAGTCAACCCATGTCCTCGAAATCATGGAAAAAGTCGTGAAAATTAAAAAGGGGAAAAATAATCCATGGTGGGGTCAATGTCAGCCTTCAGGCCTATTAATGTACCCCCTTGGGCGATGAAATCCAAATCAAATCAAAATCTGAAATGTAGGATTAAAGCAAATTAAATCGAATATCGGATAGGAAACTCTGAATGCGAAGTGAAGGAAGAAATCCACTAAAGAAAAGGCATGGGATGCCGGCTCGCTAAATGCAAATGTGAGGAAAAGTAATATGAAATGCATGGACAAGATCCTTAATGTGCAAAAACTCTAAAGAATGGCTTAGACATGGACTATGCACGACTGAGTACAAAAATTGAGATTTATGCTCATGAATTGGAGACACAAGGGCACTTTGGTCATTTCCTTGGCCAGATGTGATAAATGCTTGCATGGGAGTGATGCATGGTCTAAACTATGTCAAAATGTGTGTCAAATGTCCTGTAAACACAATAAAGGACAAACATAAGGGCCAAGATGCAAAATTCACAACAAAAAGTGAGAATGTGGATGAAAAACATGCTCATGACATCTATCCTAGCATGCAGATGATGGGTCCAATGTTAATGTGGCACTGGGATGTAAAAGTTGCACTTGGATGATTTCCTGAAAAGTCAGGGTCTAAAGTGCAAAATTCACACATAAGTGCAAATGTGACTAGAATGTAAGACTAAAGATCAAACCTCAGTGAAAACATGATTTTTAAACAGAATTTGTGGTTAAATGCAAAATATGAGATGCAATGAGCGAAAAATATCCCAAAATATGCAAGAAAACATTTAAATCCTTAAATGATGGATTTAGAAATAATCTAAGGGCCTATATGTAAATCGCATGCTCAGGAATGATTTGGTGTGAATCCAGAGACTTTTATGCAAAATTTTTGAATCTAAAGGTGATAAAAATTGGGATTTTATACTGGTCAGTGCAGTTATGAAGTTTCCTAAGATCTAGGATACAAAATGCACAAAGAAAACACATTTTTTAAAGTTCTGGGGGCTTAATGCAAAAGGCCAGGACCAAAATGTAAAGAAAATTCAATTTTTATAATAGTTAGTGTGAATTTTAAATCTTTTAGGACTCAGATTGTAAATTTCCTAGAGAAAATTCATTTTAAAAGATTTCAAGGGCTAAATGCAAATGTTCAGGACTTAAATGTGATTAAAACTTAATTTAAATGATGATAGGTGTGATTTTTAAAATTCTCAGGGTCTAGAATGCAAATTTCATAAAGAAAACTTTTTTTAAAAAGATTCAGGGGACAAATGCAAATGTTCAGGACTTAAATACAAAGAAATCATGGTTCTAGGGACCTAGATGTGATAAAAACATGCATTACTATGTTAGAAATTAAAAAATAAAATATTCAAGGGGTTACATGCAAAATTCACAGAGAAAATAAAAGAAATAAATGTATTTTGAAACTACAGGGACTAAAATGCAAATGTTTGGACCCATATGCATTACCAGAACTTGTTGCCAAGTCAATTCAAAATTGGGGTGTCTGCAGGTGGGATAATTCTTCTCATGATCTTTCAACTAGCACGAGGCATACGCCACCACCCCACCATGCTGCATCAGCACACACCCCAAATCAGTTCCACAGGCATCACTGTAGACTGTGAAACCGCCACTCCTAGAGGGCAAAGTCAAGACTGGGGCTGATACCTGATGAGCCTTCAACTCATTGAAGCTTTCCTTGCATTACCAATCCCAGGCAAAGTGCACTTCATTTCTGGTCAGTCTGGTCAATGGTGTAGCAATCTTGGAGAAATCCTGGATGAATCTCTTGTAATATTTTACTAGGCCGAGAAAACTTCTAATCTCAGTTACCATCTTCGGTCTGGCCCAACAGCTCACAGCCTCTACTTTGGTTGGATCTACTTTAATGCCTTCCCCTGAAATAATATGACCAAGGAAGGACACCTCCTCCAACCAAAACTCGCACTTAGAGAACTTGGCATAAAGTTGATGCTGCCTTAGTGTCTCCAATATGATCCTCAAATGCCTCCGATGGGCCTGAACATCCGGAGAAAACACTAGAACGTCATCCAAGAAGATGACCACAAACTGATCTAAATAGGGCCTGAACACCCTATTCATCAGGTCCATAAAAGTAGTCGGAGCATTCATCAACCCGAATGGCATAACCAAGAACTCAAAATGTCCATAACGAGTGCGAAAGGCTGTCTTCTGCACATCTGGCTCAATGATCCTCAACTGATGGTATCCAGATCTCAAATCTATCTTGGAAAACACCGATGCTCCTTGTAGTTGGTTGAACAAATCATCGATCCTAGGCAGTGGATACTTGTTCTTTACAGTGATTTGGTTCAACATCTGGTAGTCTATACAGAGCCGAAGTGAACCATCCTTCTTTTTAACAAACAGAACCGGTGCTTCCCAAGATGAAACACTGGGACGAATGGATCCCTTATCCATCAGTTCCTGTAGCTAATTCCAGGGCTCCCTTAACTTAGCAGGTGTCATCCTGTACGGAGCCTGGGAAATAGGACCTGATCCTGGCACCAAATCAATCACAAACTTCACTTCCTTGTGCAATGGCATCCAGGCAATTCCTTTAGAAAAACATCAAGATAATCCCGCACCACCAGCAAGTCCTGAATCTTGACCACAACAAAGTAGAAATTGTCACACAGGCCAAATAGCCCACACTGCCTCTTGCCAGATGATGATAGGCCTTGATAGCAGAAATCACTTTTCTAGGCTCACCTGGTCTGGTGCCTTGTACCATACACTAGCCTTGGCCTGGACACTCTGCCAAAACTCTTCTCTTGGTACAATCTATCATGGCTGAATGCTGTGCCAGCCAGTTCATCCTCAGGATAACATCATAATCCTGCATGTCTATCAGGATCAAATTGGCTTGAAAATTCCTGTCCCCCAGCTGAATATCAACTGGTCTCAAGTACGTCCACGCTAGACTGTGTTCTCCCAATGGGGTGACTACATCTAGGTGGAATGGCAATCTGGCTGGCTTGGTCCTGATCTCAGAAGCAAATGACTCGGAGACAAAAGAAAATGAACTCCCAGAGTCAAACAAGACTTGGGCCATCTGGTCAGCCACAAGAAAAGATCCTATAATCAACACACTATAATCATAATCATAATAAAAGATAGTGTTGATCACATCCAGGATCCCTCATTACAAGACAGGATTTAACTCACACAACCGTGCTAGTTCTCACCTTCCACCACATCTCCAGATGAACTAGCATTTGGGGCAGCAATGGAGAATACTCTCCCTTTGGTAGGCTGACGAGGTGCATCTCCTGCTAGCTTTGGCTGACTGGGACAGTCCTTCTGGTAATGCTCGGACTTTCCACAGTTGTAGCATACTACACTGTCTAAGTTCCTCTGCCTGTGCCAACACTATGCCGCTACATGCTCCTTTTTGCCACAGATGTGACATGGTCCCACCTGTGGGCCGTTGTTGGACCCTGCATGGCTGAAACCCACACTCTCTTCTCTACCAGATGTAGGCCGTTGCTTCCGCTTCTTCCCAAAGCTACCAGAACTCCCTGAACTTGGCGCTCTAGTCACTGACGGTCAAGAAACGGAGGGTCGAGAGACAGACTTTCTCCCCTTTTCCTTCATAGGATACTCTTCCTGGAACAACCTACGATCATCCTCATAGCAACTTGCAAGCTCAACAGCATCTGCTAAAGTCGGGCATTTGAAGCCAATAACTCTGGATCTCAACACAAGATTCAGTCCTTCCATGAACTTCTTGGCTCTGTTCTTCTCGAAAACTACAGCCTGAGAGAACTACTCTAGCTAAAGGAAGGACGACACATATTAAGCCACAGTCTGGCTTCCCTGCTTCAGGTTCCTGAATTCTTGATCCAACTTATCCCTCTCATGCTTAGGAAAAAACCTCTCATAGAACGTCTCTCGGAATTCCTCCCAAGAGATCATCAGTAGGTCTGCATTTGAAAATTTGGTGTGGCGCACTGTCCTCCACACTGATCCGCAACACCCTTGAGCTGACATGTCGTGATTCGGACCCACTTCTACGTTGGACACTCGATCCCCTCTAGGATCTTCTTCACCTCCATGAACCAAGCCTCACACTCTTCTGGTGTGCCACACCCATCAAAAGTCAATGTGCCTAGCTGGTGGAACTGCTTAATCCATGGGTCTCCCTTCGCCTCATCCCTGCTAGTGCTGCCGAAGGACTGGGCGAAACCCCACATCATCTCGCCAAACTCTCGTCTCATACCCCTCCGTGCACTACCTTGTCCTGTCTAGGAGTCGGGTATAGGGGTCTTGCCATGACTGCGGCCTCGACGAGACGTCATCCCACTAGCACAATAAAACACAACAACCCAAAATTCAAGTGCACGACTCTCTATTGTGCAGTCCAAGGGAGCCACTAGACCGAACATCACCAAGCTGGTGCACTAGGTGTAACCTTAGCTTTAATACCACTCTTTAACGCCCTAGACCCAGGCATGTTACCTAAATCATAGTATCATAAGCAAAATTACACTAATTATAGTAAAATTAAATAATTGTAACTAAGGCTCACCTCCAGGAAACGATGTGCGGCTAGAAGCTCTGACTTCGGTACCGGAACTCGACTGCACACGATCTACACCTGAAAACCAAACAAAGCACACGTGAGTGACATCTAAATCACTCAGTATGCGCCCCAAACACACAAACAACAAAATCCGCCAACATTACTAAGCTTTTAGCTTATAAAGCTTGATTTTCCTTTTTGAAAATTCATTTTAAAGCATCATTTCCTTTTTCTTTTAAAATATCTGGAAATCATTTCCAAAACCATATTCTTTCTCAAAACTCATCTTTCTTTTTTTTTATTGCTTGGGATTTCTTCCCAAGACTAAAACTACTTTTAAAACTCATATCTTGAGAAATCGCAATTCCAACCAAATCCAGCCTAAAACACAATGCCTCTCGGGTTTAAAACCAAAATGATAAATACTAGCTGGTAACTGGTTAAAACACAATCATTATTTTATTCCAGGATTTTAGGACCATTCATAAGTCCAATCCTAGCCAAACCACATCTCTTTTTCATTCTCAAAAACACATGTTTTTCTTATTCATTTCCACTTTTTCTTTGTTGATGTTACCTTGATCAGGGATAACCAGGTACACAAGCAGTAGGTGAGGACACTATTTCCCCTACCTCTTTGTACTGCCACAGTGAAATTCCCCGTGCGGGATGCCACCTCCCCGACCAACTGGCCTCAGTCTCTTTTATATATGCACGGGGATACCTCTTCATTTGACATCCCATCGGTGACCCGAACAACTAGGTTCAATGACCCAGGCTCAGCCTACACCGTCGGTGACCTGAACACCTAGGTTTCGTATACCCAGGTCCAGCCTACACCGTCATGAGCTCAGTGACTCGAACAACTAGGTTCAATAACCCAATCTTAGCCTACACGATCATGAGTTCGGCAACCACAGTCGTATCTGACAATTGGTTTCAGTGGAGCCTCATACTCCTACCACATTGTCGACACAAACTCCTGTGGTTCCTCAATACATTATTAGTACTTTATTTTTGAAACTCTTTAAGTTTTCCTTTTCAAAACCATTTTCATTTCATTCTCTTAGTTGTAGGAATCTTTTCCCATACAACACCTGACCCTTATCTGGGGTCCCAACTCAAAATCATGAAAAACCATGCTTTAAAATCATAAATTGGGTCTCATACCCATATTTACTCAAAACCATACATCTAATCACTTTTATTCATTATTAAGGCTTTAAACGCAACACCATTCCCAAATACTCCTATATAACGACCTCCCCAGCCAATGAGAAATGGCACTCGTCTCTGTATCTTTCTCTCTCATCTTTGGCTCTCTAGACTCTCTACACTCATCTCTAATCTTCCAGTCCTCCACCCTCGTGCTCTTAGCTTCCCTGCAAACACTGTAGCCACCGAACCCATAACCTCAGAGTAGCAAGAGCATCCTCTTGCATTTCCTGACCGAACATCACTCTGCCATCAACCACACATGTCTTGCAAGGCGTGTGGACACCCATCTCGATCGAAGCATCAATCAACCACTGTCGACCACTTCGAAGCTTGACCACTACCAAACCGATTCTAGAGGGAGTTGCATCAAGCCTCACCAGATGAGAGCGCTGCTAGACACTGCAAGTAAGCCATTCATCCATCAACGTAATTTAGCTCGTGTATGTTTATCCTGTCTATTTCACTCTGGTTTGAATTCCCGACATTTACCAGAGTTTGTTTCCCTTCTTATCACATTGCATGCTTTTGAAATGAGCTTGTGGCTTCGGGTGAGGCCTATAGTCGTTGAATTTAGACCGTGTTTGTGACCATGCCGGTGGAACCCAGCGCAGCTCTCCTCTACCGGGTGCATGAAAGCACTCGAGGAGTCTCGATATGGTCACAACGAAGATGGTGAATCCAAAGAAGAAGATTAGACTCGGAAACACCAAGGGAAGATAAGACAGGATAAGGAAAGGAGTCGCCACCTAGTCTTTTAATGGATAGACGAGGAAAACCAAACACACAAGAAAACCAAGAAGCAAACAAGATGCAGAAAACATGTGTGCTTCGTGCCTAATGGATATAATGCACAAGTGAATGCGGGCTAGAGAAAGGGTAAGGATTCTAGTTACGCATGGGGAAGGAGTTAGGCACCCTCATGCGCCCGAGAAACTCGATCTTTCTAGGTTTCCTACATGCCAATGGTCTATGGGTGTGTGCTGGCCTATTTTGAATGCTCATGCTAAAGATGACTAAAAAAACATGCCAAATCAAAGAGAAGAAACGAAATAAAGGGAAAAAGTTAATCCGAGGGACAAATGTAGGCATTGAGAATGCCACTTTACTGTATGCCCTTGAGCGATGTGGAAAATCATGAAAATCGAGAAATTCTCGAAAAGCGTCTCGCAAATCAGCGAAAATTCGAAGAAATCCGAGAAAATCAAATTAGGGAAAATAATCCTCTTTCGGGACAATGTCGGCTTTGTTAAGCCTTTTAATGTACGCCCTCAGGCGATGGAAAGCCAAATCAAATAAAAAAAATACGAAAATCAGAAAGAATTCGGGAAACGACGAGAAAACCAAGCTTGGAATGAGTTAGAAACGAGTGCACGAAGAAAGAAAGAAGTCATGAGAAAACATGCATGAAAAAGTGCAACAAAATGTGCAAAATGCATGCAAGAGTGGGAAAATGAAAATTCTAGGGGCCTTTGTGCAAAAAATCCAAATTCGGAGTGAAAACTGAAATTCTAAATCTAAATAATCAAAAATACATAGAAAAACACATTTCATGTACTTTGGAAGAAATTTGGGGTCAAATGTGCAAATCTATGCATTTCTAGCCAAATTGAAGGTTCCTAGGGGTTGAAATGCAATTATGCCATCAAAACATGCATTTAATGCAATTCTATGGAAATTTAGGGTAAAATATGCAAGAAAAAGAATCTATCTTGAAATCAAAAAGTTTCAGGGGTAATTCAGTAATTTTACCCTAGAAAACATGCATTCAATGTGAAATCTGTAAAGTTCAGGGGCTAAAATGTAATTGAAACCACATTTGTGTAGATATTTGAGTTCTTAGGGTTCACCTTGCAATTTTAACAGAGAAATATGCATTTAGAAGAATTTTAGAGAAGTTCAGGGTTATAAATGCAATTTGAACAGAGAAATATATATTTAGAATGATTTTCATGAAACTTAGGGGTTTTTGTCTAATTTTTAAGCCTGGAAAACATTATTAGGGAAGCTCAGGGAACACATTGCAATATTTTCTGTTAAAACTTTATTCGAACGATTTAAGAAAAAATGAGCAGGGACCTAAAAGTAAGAGAAAGGACCTATTTGTAATAAAAAAAGACCTAAATGTAACAAAACAAAAGTTTTAGAATTTTAATCAAAGGAAATTATTTTTTATTTTTATTAAAAAGAAAAGGGTCGACGACCACCGACAGCGGAACTCCGCCGTCGACGACCGCTGGAGATGCCTCTCAAGAGGCCATCCCATGGCCTGATCCGAGATCAGACCTCATGGGAAGCAAGAAGGGAAGAAGAGGAGATGATCCAACGGTCTGGATCGAGGATCTAACGGCGGGAGTGGGCGACCTGTCTCCTCATCGTCGGGGCACTCTAGTGACGGCGTCAAAGAAAAAGGAGGTTGCTGGAGAGTTGTGGCGCATGATCTAGGGATCCATGAGGCTTCAGGACGTCGAGAGGAGCATTTCTCCACTTCAGAAGCGAGAATGGGACACTTCCCCCATCCTCGAACCAAGCTCACCGTCGGCGCGATCCTTCTCCGGTAGGCTCAACTGCGGTGGCTGTCCAAGGCATAAGGCTTGATTCTGAAGGCTCCAGAGTGCTGGGGGCGTGCCGTGGAACGATCTTGGAGGCTTGGAGAGGCATGGCAAGGCTGGAGGCACGCGTCCCTTCTTTGGTTCCAGTCGTCTTCTTCGACGACGGCTGGACGCTGTGACTCCGGCGATCTTTTGGTGGAGGCTTCGGGAGGCAGTGAAGCGTCGCGCAAAGGGGTGGATAAGCAGGAGGGAGGCCAGGAGAGGAAGACCTAAGGTTCTAGGACCAAGGACAAGCCCTGGACCAGCACCCCCACCTAGGTCGTCGGAAAATGGCAACGACGAGGTTTGGAAGCTCGATTCCAGCCAGGGAAGGCCTCTGGCTTGATTGGAATCGATCAAGGAAGATAAAGGGAATCCTAGGGGAGCATTTCTAACATTAATTGAAGTCAGAAGAGTGTGTACCTGGTCTAGCAGTGTAGTGGATGGTCCGAGCTCACCGGAGATGGCTGGAACCTCTGATTTCTCACCTCCACGAGCTTCCTCTCTCTTTCAGGAACTCTCTGGTAGCTCTGGTTGGGAGGAAAAAGGCTTGGGGAGCTCTCCTCTCTCAATTTTTGCAAAATGCCAAAAGTCCACCAAAAGTCCCTTTCTACTTGCAAAAGGGGCTATTTATAGGCTTGGCTGGTTGTTATTAGTAGAGTGGAAGGTGTTTATGCTTTTTGGAGAGAGGTGAGAAGTAGTTATGTTTGTTGGAGAGAGGTGGGAAGTAGTTATGTTTGTTGGAGAGAGGTGGGAAGTAGTTATGTTTGTTGGAGAGAAGTGGGAAGTTAGTTAGGTGGTTGAGGTTTGACTTTATGGTTTGGGGTTTAACTTAGGATTTGACCTAGGTTCAAGGTTTGGATTAGGGTTTAACCTCGGATTTAGGGTTTTATTTTGTATTTAGGTTTTTTAGAGTCCAGTTAGGGTTTTGTATGGTGCACCAGAAGGGTGCATCTGTCTGGTGCGCCAATAAGGTGCACCTGTGTGGTGCACCAGGCAAGTGCGCCAAATAGGTGCGCCTACATGGTGTCTGTTGAAGTGAGGAACGGCTGTTGGGTTTGGCCTATTTCCAAGCATATTGGGGTGTCTACAGATGCCCCTCCCTGAGCGAGGTTGGAGGACGGATGGAACAGAGACTGACGCTCAGGGTTGACATAGACACCCCACCCCTTTTACAAGGAAGAGGGATCAGGAGAAGGAGGATTATCGCTCGAAGTTGATGAAGATGCCCTATCTGAAGCTGCAAGAAAGAATTAATTAATGGCAACCAGCTACTAGTTGGTGGATGCACCAGAGGTCCCATCGCCATAGCCGAAGCCAATCAGAGAAACCAATAAAAATGACAAGCTGATAAGTTGACGACCAATTAGCTCCTAGAAGACATGACTGGTTATCACACTTGTCGGAAAAGCGCCAGACAAGACTCACGGTGCTTGCCGACCGAAAACTGACTAGTAACGGAAGTCATCCGGGTAGTTCGGGATACCAACCCAAAGGGAAGGAAGGAACAAAGAGAGTGGGGAATCCATCAGGCATCATAAGGATTGCCCAGGTAATTGGGGATACTAGCCCAAAGGAAGGAGGCAAACAGTTTGCTTTGATTCCGTCCATTAGGAATGGAATTCAAAGGCAAAAGGAGACACCAAGATTCGTCTGAATGGACCGAACCTTTGATGGGAAGGTGGCACCAAGATTCGTCCGAATGGACTGGACCATGGATGGGAATATTCAAAGGCGAAAAGGGTGGCACCAAGATCCGTCCGAATAGAGCGAGCCTTGGATGGGAAGATTCAAAGGCGAAAAGGGTGGCACCAAGATCCATCCAAATAGACCAAACCTTGGATGGGAAGGTGGCACCAAGATCCGTCTGAATAGACCAAACCTTGGATGGGAAGATTCAAAGGCGAAAAGGGTGGCACCAAGATCCGTCTGAAGAGATCGAAACTTGGATGGAAGGTGGCACCAAGATCCGTCCGAATAGACCAAACCTTGGAAGGGAAGATTCAAAGGCGAAAAGGGTGGCACCAAGATCCGTCCGAATAGATCAAACCTTGGATGGGAAGGTGGCACTAAGATCCGTCCGAATAGATCGAACCTTGGATGGGAAGGTTCAAAGGCAAAAAGGGTGGCACCAAGATCCGTCTGAATAGATCGAACCTTGGATGGGAAGGTGGCACCAAGATCCGTCTGAATAGATCGATCCTTGGATGGGAAGATTCAAAGGCAAAAAGGGTGGCAACAAGATCCGTTCGAATAGACCGAACCTTGGATGGGAAGGTGGCACCATGTTCCGTCCAAATAGACCGAACCTTGGATGGGAAGGTGGCACCAAGATCCGTCCGAATAGACCGAACCTTGGATGGGATGATTCAAAGGCGAAAAGGGTGGCACCAAGATCCGTCCGAATAGACCGAACCTTGGATGGGATGATTCAAAGGCGAAAAGGGTGGCACCAAGATCCGTCTGAATAGATCGATCCTTGGATGGGAAGATTCAAAGGCGAAAAGGGTGGCACCAAGATCCGTCCGAATAGACCGGACCTTGGATGTGAAGGTGGCACCAAGATCCGTCCGAATAGATCGAACCTTGGATGGGAAGGTGGCACCAAGATTCGTCCGAATGGACCGAACCTTGGATAGGAAGATTCAAAGGCGAAAAGGGTGGAACCAAGATCCATCCGAATAGATCGAACCATGGATGAGAAGGTGGCACCAAGATTCGTTCGAATGGACCGAACCTTGGATGGGAAGATTCAAAGGTGAAAAGGGTGGCACCAAGATCCGTCCGAATAGATTGAACCTTGGATGAGAAGGTGGCACCAAGATTCATCTGAATGGACCAAACCTTGGATGGGAAGATTCAAAGGCGAATAGGGTGGCACCAAGATCTGTTTGAATGGATCGAACCTTGGATGGGAAAATTCAAAGGTGAAAGGGGTGGCACTAGGATTCGTCCGAATAGAGCGAACCTTGGATGGGAAAATTCAAAGGCGAAAGGGGTGGCACTAGGATTCATCTGAATAGAGCGAACCTTGGATGGGAAAATTCAAAGGCGAAAGGTGTGCACCAAGATCCGTCTGAATAGACCGAACCTTGGATGGGAAGATTCAAAGGCGAGAGGTGGTGCCTGACCTTTTGTTCAGCCAAAAGGATTTGCTAAGGGGATCTTTTTCAAGTATTAGTGCACCCTGGATCATCGCCGCTGTGGGGGATGTCAGTTGAAACAACGTAGTGCCCTGCTACAGTTGTCATCGTGTAGGGGCCATTATGTGGTGAATGCCACTTCTCAATAAGAAGATGCACTGACCATCATTTGGAAGATAATTTGCTCCAAGCATTCTCAAAACAGTCCTTCTTTCACAGAACAACTTACATGCCCCTGGTCAAAGGCTTTGGCTCAGTTACATAGTAAGTGGATGTTTTGTTAGGTGCCTGAAACACTACTTTCGATCAAAGAGCAGCTGACATGCCCCTGGTCGAAGATTCTAGTTCGATGACACTATAGCTGGCGCTTTGTCTGTGACTTTTGACCAAAGAGTAGCTGACATGCCCCTGGTATTGGACTGGTTGGGACATCACTTGAGGGCATGGGGTCTTGGAAGCCAAACTATAACTACAGATGTTCCTTGAACTATTGGAGTACTTGAGACCACCACTAGTCGAAGCAAGTGATCCATTCATCAAGTGATTGGAGGTATGTGCACCCAAATGCTTTCCTGTATTGTACTTGGAAGCTAGAAGGAATCGGGACGACTCGATAAAGGCCCTTTGACCAGGATTTTAACTTGCCTCTGGCTGGTATGTTTAGGATGTGTTCTGCTCAACCGTGGTGTTCTGATAGCTCTGTATTTGGCCACACTACTGTAGGATATTCTCCCAATTGTATTCTCTAAATTCTGGATTGTTAT
This sequence comes from Posidonia australis, assembly GCA_024699735.1. NCBI lineage: Eukaryota > Viridiplantae > Streptophyta > Magnoliopsida > Alismatales > Posidoniaceae > Posidonia > Posidonia australis. The sequence goes on from JAMKQA010015301.1 coordinate 13,215, forward strand.
GTAGAGTCCGAGCTATGCTGTTGTCTCCGCTAGTCATTTGCCATGTAGGCTCTGATCAAAGAACAACTGTCTTGCCCTTGATGAATCAATCAATGGCGTGTGTGAGCCCAGCTAGAAAGCAGCTGACATGCCCCTAGCATAAAAGGTGTATGATGCTCAGAAGTCAGATCAAGAGACACCAAGGCAAAAAAAGATGCCCATGGCATTGAGCCAGGCTACCTTGGGACGTGTTGGGCACCACTTGAGGTTGTAAAAACTTGAGGATTTGACTATGACTGTAGGCGCACTTTAAATCATTGAAGTGGCCGCGGCTGATTTCTGTCGAGGTCAAAGACACATTTGTTCACTGACAAGAGGCATATATATTCATCCACTGTCCTGAGCTATACTCCAATGGCAGGAAGTAATGTGATACACCATAGTCTATCTAGGCTGGCCATTCTCTGTTCTGCTTCTCACTATGCCATTGTCTTTTGGCTACAAACATGTTCTTGCCTTTGTTACCCTCCAGCGTTCCCCAAATAGTGTTTACCACACCTGAACTATTGCAGAGGAATTGCTGCCACACTGCTGATTTTGCAGGTCTATGTAGTTCATATGCTAATTGGTGTCCTCACTGTATATGCACTTTGGCTTCTGAGGAGCTGAAATATCCTAGCTGAAAGCACCCGGCAAAAATCCTGTAGAACAAGTCTATATGCAAACAAAAAGATTGATCCAGGTAAAGCTATGATGATTATTATTATTGTGGACTCTACTATTGTGAGCAATTTAGTTATTTAAGAATGTCCTGTTGTTTGATCGATAAGTGCATGCCTTGTGATTTTAGCAGCTTGTTTTCTGTTTTCACTACTTTGCTTATTCAATGAGTTCATTATCTGGATCGTTTGCTTGTTTAGTTCAGTTGTTTGTTTGCCCTCAGTTAGGCTGGAAAGCTGTACACCTGCTAGAGGAGGATGACACCTTCGACTCAGTTTCCACTATAGAGACTCGCAAGTCATATGGTGGCTCTTGCTGGGTAGTGGAAGCACTCAAACTCATTGTAAGGTAGCGTAATGGACCTGGCTCCATGCCAAACTCTTTAAGGTCCTGCACCTGCTTTTTCCTTCTCAACATCATTGTCATTTCTTTTACTCGCTCACAGACGTGCGGTTTCACTCTAACCTTGTCTTGGAGATAATAAACGCTCGATCTATTCAGGAGGCCTTTATTGCAAGAGGGTGGGTTAATCCCTCAAAGGTGTGATTTTACTAGCGCATACTTCGACTCCTCTCCAAGGTATGGTAAGGGTAGAGCTACAATGCACGCCTCTTACTCTTGGGCTGACTTCTATCTTCGCCTTCTGTCTTCTCGATTCTTTTATGCCCTTGCGAATGTATGTTTTCTTTTCCGGCTCACACTCTCAGTCACCCCTAACATTTTATCTCCTTCTTGGAGGTGCAGGATCCTTGCGGAGCTTGGACATTTCGTCCGGCTTTGATGTTTGGTGGCTCCCTTGCTAACTTGGTCGTTTAAGTAGCGACAACTGAGGAGGGATAATCCATTCTGATATTGGCGAGCTTTTCCAATTTTTCATCATCGGGCAGAAAGTTAATGACAAGCAAACTACCCTTTTCAATTGTTCTTGATGTTTTTTCGCTGTTTTGTGTTTTTCTTTTCCTTTTTCAATTTTTGTGTTTTTTTTATTTTTTGATATATGATGATGCAAAAAGAGAAAACAAAAGAGAACAAAGAGAAAGGATACAACTCCAGTCCTTGTCGTTGTTGTTTTGCCGATGCCATTGGGGTTCAATGAAACTCCTAGCAGTGCCACTGAAAATCGAAATCAAGGCAGGTGTAACAGAAGCTATCACAACCATTATTGGAACTGAGACTGTCCATGTGAATGTTGAATCTACTAGTGTCTTTAGGACTGTATCTCTATTGGAGTTGACATCTGTTGTGATAGCTGTTCCCCACTTGATCCAGGGTATTTGCACGTGCTGGGTTAGATCCGTGCATGGCAAAATGGCAACTTTAGGTTAGGCCCCCCACAAGGGAACAAGAACAAGAGTGACACACATGAGTGTCGTCGGATAGAATTGAGAAAAGATAAGAGGACAAACTCGGCAAAAGAAGAACTAGGACAAGAGTGACATACACATGTGCTACTAGACAGAAGTAGAGAGAGGACAAGATAGAAAAAAAAGAGGCCCGATGGATTCCCCAGGAAAAACTAGGAGAAAGAGGAAAACCCCTGAGGTTCCAGTATCCTCGGAGTTTGCAGGCTCAGACACGGTAAGGTCGGCTATTCTAGGGTGTGCACGTGTGTGTGCGAGCATGTGTGCAGGTGTATGTGTGGGCTGCCTCCTGTGACTGACAACAATAGCTCCTTTGTCGATCAAGCTCAGAACAACGTCCCAGAGAGTGTGGCAATTATTGGTCGAGTGTCCCGGGGCTCGATGATAATCGCAATACGCACTGGCGTCATACCACCTTGGGAGTGGGTTTGGTGGCGGACAAGGATTTGGGAGTTGCAGAAGTGACACAATCTGAGGGAAGAGGGCACTCAGTGGCCTACCAAGCAGAGTGAAGTCACTTTCAGTGCAACGACCGTGCCTTTGCTTAGGTTGTTGTTCTTGTCGAACCGGTGCGACATGATGCACTGGTTCAACGGTGAAGTGTGTGTATGTGGTGTGTACTGACCTAAATGCTGGTGAGGATGGAGACATGGACGTGGATGCTACACCTCGCGTGTCAACAACAATAGTCCCACTGTCGATCAAAGTCTGATTGACATCCCGTAGAGATTAGCAATTATCAGTCGAATGCCCCAGGGATCGATGATAATCGCAGTATGTGCTCGCGTTGTACCATGGAGGGAGTGGAGTTGGTGGGGGACGCAGATCCGGGAGTCTTAGAAGCGACACTACCTGAGGAAAAACAGCGCTCAGCGGCTCACCTAGTGGAGTGTAGTCACTTTCAACGCAACGGCCTCGTTTCTTCTTAGGTTGCTATCTTTGTTGAGCTGATGCGACGAGATGCACTGGCTCGACAGTGGGAGGTGTGCGCCTAGTGTGCAGTGATGACCTACGTGTTGGGACCTGATCCTGATGCTGAGGTGAATTCTGAATATGATGTGTTGTGTGTGGCGTTAAGCGCGAGAGCAACAACTGCAACACCGGTACAGCTCCGGGTGATGGACTTGAGAAATGTTGTACTCTCGCACAACTAAAGGGTTGATCTCTAAGTGACTATGATGCATGTTGTGACCAATGCAATTGTGGTGTAGGAGGCAGAGATAACGCCCCCATCGCTGGAGCGGTGTGATGCTGAGGTGATGGTATGGGCGATAATGTAGTTGGGTGAGCCTGCAATGCTACAGTGGTTTGTACTGGAACCTTAGAGGTTGAAAGTGGAGGACTCTCACCATGATCAAGAGAAATGGCCATGCACTCGAACCCTTGGGCCAAAGCTCTCAGGTACTGAGCCTGTTTGGTCGAGGACCCATCAAAAGATAGGTCAGAGGGCAAGAGTGGAACAGGAATGGCCCCTAAAACAAAAGAAACCGCAGTTGGTTGAATTCCTGAAACAGGAGGGCCCGAGAGACAGGGTGCAGCTGGCAGAACTTTTGGGACCCGTGTGGTAGTCATTGCAGTTGAATCAATGACGGACCTTAGACCGACTTGTGTCTGTCGCTGTCCCAGAAGAGGAGATAAGGATCCTCCATGATTCCCAAATCGGGACGCACAGAGGGGAGAAGAAGCTGTCAAAGTGAGAGAAGGAGGATCTGAGTGTGGGTCCCCTTCCAAAACAATAACTGGAGGCTTGCGGGTCTGCGGGGCCATGGCTAACCGCAAGCGAAATAAAAGGAGCTGCGGTAAAGGACAAACGCACGAGCTCAAGGATGAACTACTGTCAAAAGTGACCAATAGCTTAGAAAAGGCAAGAGAAAACAACCACGGGAGGCCGCCCGCGATGGAGACACCCGAGCTCCAAGCTAAGGACCTCGCAAGAAAGTACCTGAGAAAACAGGCAAGAGAAACAGGTATCAAAACCTGGACAACGACGCAAAGACAAATGCGAGTTATTTAAGTGGCATGCAATGACACACAATGCATATGAATGTCCTAAAGTGCACTCTCTCACCATGCATGTCCCATATGGGGTTGACCACATAGGACACACTCATGGGTTTGGGTTGTGACTCTAGTCAGAAAAGTAGGTTCCCGTTCTAAATCCTAGCCGAAGCGCAGGCAGTGAACGGGTGGTGCGTTGGTGACCTCGTCTCTTGCAGTAGCATGGAGTTGTACCCTCTACTAGCACCGACACGACCCCAGATAAGGGGGGACAAACTAGCAACATGCCCTACGCCAAATCTATAGAACGAGCTACATTGTCCTTCGCAGACTGTGGGTGGACTCAGAGGAGAAGATGCATGCTTTCTAAAATGATCATTCATGCAATATGCTTTTGTGTCTTTTACTTGCGATTTATTAAACCAGAGGGAATTGTGAGCATTTGTTTCTAGTTATGCCTTGTTATTTGTTCATCTGAGTTTGTGTGTTTTATTTTAACTAGATAGGGAGGCAAACATGTCTCTACTTTGTTAATCATGGCAAATTCAAATAAAAGGAAAAACACAATCACAGCATCCAAAAAGTCAAACAACAAGCAAAAGGCATGAATGAACATGGCATGTGCTGGTGTAGTGCTCACAGGTAGGTGAATAAAAGCAAGTATCGACAAACAAAGCATGAATTAAGTCATGTGCATGTGTAGTGGGATGGCAATGGTGTAAAAAGGCCCAAAAAGGCATGTTTAATCAATTATGTACAAGCAAACAGAACAAGGAAACAAGCAACAGACCAAAGATCGGTAAGGAAACCAGAATGAAAGCTAGAATCTGGTTATCCCCAACGAAGTCGCCAGTTCCTGTGACCATGTCGGTGGAACCCTACGTGGCTTTCCTTTACCGGGTGCGTGGAAGCACTCGAGGAGTCTCGATACAGTCACAACGAAGATGGTGAATCCGAAGAAGAAGATTAGACTCGGAAACACCAAGGGAAGATAAGAAAGGAGTCGCCACCTAGTCTTTTAATGGAAAGCGAGGAAAACTAAACACACAAGAAAACCAAGAAGCAAACAAGATGTAGAAAACATGTGTGCTCCGCGCCTAATGGATATAATGCACAAGTGGATGCGGGCCAGAGAAAGGGTAAGGATTCTGGTTACGCATGGGGAAGGGGTTAGGCGCCCCCATGTGCCCGAGAAACTCGGTCTTTTTAGGTTTCCTACATTCCAATGGTCTATGGGTGTGTGCTGGCCTATTTTGAATGCTCATGCTAATGATGACTGAAAAAACATGCCAAATCAAAGAGAAGAAACGAAATAAAGGGAAAAAGTTAATCCGAGGGACAAATGTAGGCATTGAGAATGCCGCTTTACTGTACGCCCTTGAGTGATGTGGAAAATCGTGAAAATTGAGAAATTCTCGGAAAGCGTCTCGCAAATCAGCAGAAATTCGAAGAAATCTGAGAAAATCAAATTAGGGAAAATAATCCTCTTTTGGGACAATGTCGGCTTTGTTAAGCCTTTTAATGTAGGCCCTCGGGCGATGGAAAGCCAAGTCAAATAAAAAAATACGAAAATTGGAAAGAATCCGGGAAACGACGAGAAAACCAAGCTTGAAATGAGTTAGAAATGAGTGCACGAAGAAAGAATGAAGTCATGAAAAAACATGCATGAAAAAGTGCAACAAAATGTGCAAAATGCATGCAAGAGTGGAAAAATGAAACTTCCAGGGGCCGTGTGCAAAAACCCAAATTCGGAGTGAAAACTGAAATTCTGAAGCTAAATCATCAAAAATACATAGAAAAAACATTTCATGTAATTTGAAAGAAATTTGGGGTCAAATGTGCAAATCTGTGCATTTCTAGCCAAATTGAAGGTTCCTAGGAATTGAAATGCAATTATGCCATCAAAACATGCATTTAATGCAATTATGTGGAAAGTTAGGGTAAAATATGCAAGAAAAAGAATCTATGTTGAAATAAAAAACGTTTCAAGGGCAATTCAGTAATTTTACCCTAGAAAACATGCATTCAATGTGAAATCTGTAAAGTTTAGGGGCTAAAATGCCATTAAACCACATTTGTGTAGATATTTGAGTTCTTAGGGTTCACCTAGCAATTTTAACAAACAAATATGCATTCAGAAGAATTTTAGAGAAGTTTAGGGTTATAAATGCAATTTGAACAGAGAAATATATATTCAGAATGATTTTCATGAAACTTAGGGGTTTTTGTCTAATTTTTAAGCCTGGAAAACATTATTAGGGGAGCTCAGGGGGCACATTGCAATATTTTCAGTTAAAACTTTATTCGAACGATTTAAGAAAAAATGAACAGGGACCTAAAAGTAAGAGAAAAGACCTATTTGTAATAACAAAAGGACCTAAATGTAACAAAACAAAAGTTTTAGAATTTTAATCGAAGAAAACTATTTTTTATTTTTATTAAAAAGAAAAGGGTCGACGACCACCGACGACGGAGCTCCGTCGTCGACGACCGTCGAAGATGCCTCTTAAGAGGCCATCCCATGGCCTGATCTGAGATCAGACCTCATGGGAAGCAATAAGGGAAGAGGAGATGATCCAACGGTCCGGATTGAAGATCTAATGGCGAGAGTGGGCTACTCGTTCCCCTCGCCGTTGGGGCACTCCGGTGACGGCGCCGGAGAAGAAGGAGGCTACTGGAGGGCTGCGGCGCATGATCCAGGGATCTAGGAGGCTTCGTGACGTCGAGAGGAGCATTTCTCCACTTCAGAAGTGAGAATGGGACACTTTTCCCATCCTTGAACCAAGCTCACTGTCGGCGCGATCATTCTCCGGTGAGCTCGACTGTGGTGGCTGTCCAAGGCACAAGGCTCGATTCTGAAGGCTCTAGAGCGTTGGGGGCGTGCCGTGGAACGATCCTGGAGGCTCGGAGAGGCACGGCATGGCTGGAGGCAGGCGTCCCTTCTCTGGTTCCAGTCATCTTCTCTGGCGACGGCTGGACGCTGCAACTTCAGCGATCTTCTAGTGGAGGCTCCGGGAGGCAGTGAAGCAACGCGCAAAGGGGTGGATAAGTAGGAGGGAGGCTAGGAGAGGAAGACCTAAGGTTCTAGGACCAGGGACAAGCCCTGGACCAGCACCCCCACCTAGGTCGTCAGAAAATGGCAACGACGAGGCCTGGAAGCTTGATTCCAGCCAGGGAAGGCCTCTGGCTTGATTGGAATTGATCAAGGAAGATAAAGGGAATCCTAGGGGAGCATTTCTAACATTAATTGAAGTCAGAAGAGTGTATACCTGGTCTAGCAGTGTGGTGGATGGTTGGAGCTCGCTAGAGGCCGCCATAGCTCACCGGAGATGGCTGGAACCTCTGATTTCTAACCTCCATGAGCTTTCTCTCTCTTCCAAAAACCTTCCAGTAGCTCTGGTTGGGAGGAAGAAGGCTTAGGGGGCTCTCCTCTCTCAATTTTTGCAAAATTGCCAAAAGTCCCTCAAAAGTTCCTTTCTACTTTCAAAAGGGGCTATTTATAGGCTTGGCTGGTTGTTATTGCTAGAGTGGAAGGTGGTTATGTTTGTTGGAGAGAAGTGGGAAGTAGTTATGTTTGTTGGAGAGAGGTGGGAAGTAGTTATGTTTGTTGGAGAGA
>JAMKQA010015302.1:0-10169 GCA_024699735.1 Posidonia australis
AAGTAGACTTGAGGGTCTACACCCCATGTTTTTATGGAAATTTATGATGCATGTTTGGGGGGTCCGATCGGGACTCCCACTTGGGGCGATTTTTCGCTCCCTGAACTGGGGTGTGCCCTGTCTGCGAAGAATTCGGTATACCGAAAAAATTCGGTATGCTGAAATCCTAGCAGATTAGGCCAGGACCCTGGTTTCGGTAGACCAAAATCTTCCGGTCGACCGAAACAGGGAGTTTCGGCATACTGGAAATTTCGGTATACCGAACTGAAAATTTGGTATGCCGTTTTTGCCCTGACTTTTAAAGGTTTAAATGTAATTTTTAATGAATGTTAAGTAGTTGTTTTGGTATGGTGGGTTTATGTGAATGATGTTTGCCCTATGTAACAACATGGTGGCATGTGGAACCCCAAACAAATGGATTTGGGTGTGGTTTTGGGTTTTGACCCTACAAACGAATGAAAAGATGGTTTTGTGTGGTTTTTGGGCTTGAGACCCAATTTATGGTGATGGCTTGAGTTGGGACCCCAGTGGAGGGTCAAGTGTTGCAAGGAAACAGAGTCCTGCAACGAAAAGAATGAAATGGAAAATGGGTTTTGAAAAATTGGAAAGAGTTTTGAAATGGAACACTAATAATGTGTTATGAACAAGACTGTGGTTTCCGAGCTTGAGCCGGTGTAGGCTGAGCCTGGGCCTTTGTGCCTAGTTGTTCGGGTCACTGAGCTCATAACAGTGTAGGCTGAGCCTAGGCCTTTGAGCCTTGTTGTTTGGGTCACTGCCGGTGTAGGCTGAGCCTAGGTAGTTGTACCTAGTTGTTCGGGTCACCGAGCTTGTAGCGGTGTAGGCTGAGCCTAGGCTTTTGAGCCTAGTTGTTCGGGTCACCGACGGTGTAGGCTGAGCCTGGGTCATTGGACCTAGTTGTTCGGGTCACTGACTGGGGCGTTAGTCAGAGACGTATCCTCGTGCACTTGTGAAAATGAAATTGAAGCTGGTTGGCCGGGGCGGTGACATCCCGCACGGGGAATCTCATCGCAGCAGTGCAGGAAGGTAGGTGAAGGATGTCCTCACCTACTGCTTGTGTGCCAGGTTACCCCTGATCAAGGTAACAACAGTAAAGAAAAGTGGAAATGAATAAAGAAAGAGGAATGTGTTTTGGTCAGGATTGGACTTGTGAAATGGTCCTAAAATCCTGAAAAGAAATGGTGATGTTTTAACCAGTTGCCAGCCAATGTTTATGATTTGGTTTTGAGCCCATTGGGGCATTGTGTTTTAGGCTGGATCTGGTTAGAATGTGTATTTGAAAAGTGTGTTTTGGGAAGAAATCCCCAATATTGGAAATGGAAATGTTTTGGAAAAATGAATTCCAAAAGGTTTTTGAAAGAAATGTACAGGAATGTTTTGAAAGAAAAAGTGGTTTTGGAATGAATTTCCAAGATGTTTGGGAAAAGAAAAGAGATATTGCTTTTGAAAAAGAATTTGGTTTTTGGGATTGAATTCCCATGTGATTATTTAATAAAAGAAAGGATGATTTTCAAAAAGGAGAAAACCAAGTTTTTGCAAAATGATAAGAAACGAGCTTCTTTTGGTTTTGCCGAGTTATGTTTGTGGTTGTGTGTTTTGGGGCGCGTACTGGGTGACTTAGATGTCACTCACGCGTGCTATTTGGTTTTCAAGTGCAGACCGTGTGCAGTCGGGTTCCGGTGCAGGAATTGGAGCTTCTAACCGCACATTGTGATCCTAAAGGTGAGCCTTAGTTATAGTTATTCTGTTTCTATAATTAGTGTAATTATGCTTGGGATACTGTGTTTTGGTAGTGTGCCTGGGATCGGGGCGTTACACTTTACATCCAAGGCCACTAGAAGTTTTTCTTTAGATCTTTATACATTTTGGTGCTTCCTAGGTGGATTGTATATCTAGACCAGTGGGCTTCATCATGTAGTCCCTTCTTTATTTCTTCTACCTGAGGCATGTACAATTATAGGTCATACCTCAACCCACCGTCTACACCAAGTGAAAAGTGGGGGACTTTTCCTACTTCCAACTTCTTCCATGTTTTTTGAATGCAGGGGTCCAATTGCTGAGCCACTATAATAGCTTCCAACATTCTTGGGCAAATAGATAAATTCACCTACAAAACTTTAACAAATCCCTGAGACTACAGTCGTAGTTTACACTCAATAAACCCTTTCAATAGATTCCATTCCTTGATCATTAGGCTAGCCATCACATGAGTGCGCCTGTTCAAAGTATCTACGACCACATTTGCCTTTTTCGGGTGGTATGATAGGCTAAAGTCATAGTCTTTAAGGTACTCCATCCATCTTCTCTATCTCAGATTCAGATCCTTTTGCATGAATATGTACTTCAGACTCCGATGATCTGTGAACACTTCGAACTATTTGCTCTACAAATAGTGTCTCCAGATCTTCAAGGCGAACATCACTGCAGCCATCTTCAGGTCGTGGGTGGGATAGTTCTTCTCGTGGTCTTTCAACTAGCGTAAGGCATACACCACTAACCTTCCATGCTACATCAATACACACTCCAACCTAATCCTACAAGCGTCACTGTACACCATGAAACCTCTACTTCTAAATGGCAATGTCAGAACTAGAGTCGTGAGTAGACAATTCTTCAGTTCATTGAAGCTCTCTTCACAATGCCCATTCCAAGAAAAGGGCACTTCCTTTTGAGTTAGTCTAGTCAAGGGGGCTGCTATCTTTGAGAAATATTGAATGAATCTCCGGTAGTATCCTACCAAACAAAGGAAGCTCCTAATCTCAGTCACATTCTTAGGTCTGGCCCAATCGAACACAACTTCCACCTTGACTGGGTCCACTTTGATGCCTTCCTTAGAGATGATGTGATCGAGGAACGTGACCTCTTCCAACTAAAGCCCGCACTTGGAGAACTTGGCATAGAACTGGTGCTGTCTTAGCATCTCCAGCACCATCTTTAGGTGCATCTAGTGGGTTTCTGCATCCAGAGAATACACCAGTACATCATCCACAAATATAATGACGAATTGGTCCAGATAGGGCCTGCATACCCTGTTCATCAGGTCCATGAAAGCTGCTGGTGCATTCGTCAACCCAAACGGCATGACCAAGAACTTATAATGGCAATACCAGGTTTGGAAGGCCGTCTTACGCATGTCAGATTCCTAGATCCGCAGCTGGTGATATCCGATTCTTAGGTCTATCTTGGAGAAAACTGATACTCCTTACAACCGATCAAGTAGAACAACTATCCAGGGTAGTAGATACTTGTTTTTTACTGTAACCTATTTCAACATCCGATAATCAACGCATAACCGGAGTGAACCGTCCTTCTTGACAAATAGTACTAGTGCTCTCTAGGATGAGACACTTGGACGGATGAATCCTTTGTCCAATAGCTCTTGCAACTAATTCTAGAACTCTCTCACTTTAGCAGATGCCATCCTATATGGGGCCTTCGAGATAGGGCTTGACCTTGACACCAAATTAATCACAAACTCCACTTCTCTATGCTGTGGCATGCAGGTAGCTCCTTTGGAAAGATGTCAGGTTACTCTTGGCCAATCGGTATATCATACACCCTAAAACCTAGCAAGGAGGACACCATCACACTGGCTAAATAGCTTGTGCAGCCTCTTGCTAGATGATGATAGGCCTTGATTACTGAGATCATTTTCTCATGTTCTCCCAGTCTAATCCCTTGCACCATGCACCATCACTGTCCTGGACATTCCGCCAATATCCTCTTCTTCGCACAATCTATCATTGTTGAGTGCTATGCCAGCCAATCCATTCCCTGGATGATATTATACTCTTACATATCCATCACAATCAAATTAGCCTTGAAATCCTTGTCTTCTAGCTTGACATCCACTGATCGTAAATACTTCTATGTTAGGTTGTGCTCTCCCAATGGGGTCACCACCTCACGATGGAATCCTAACCTAGTTGGTCTGTCCCTTATCTCAGCCGCAAACGACTCAATGATGAAGGAGAATGAACTCCCTGAGTCGAACAAAACTCGAGTCATTCGATCAACCACTAGGAAAGAGCCCATTATCATACATCATAACCACAAGCTCCAATTATTATTATTGAAAATAGTACCAGATACATTACTACATCAAAGTTCATATTACATAACCATTACTGCTCCTTACCCTCTACAATGTCCCCTGAGGGACAAGCATGGAGAGCAAATATGGCGAAAACCCTTCCTTTGGTTGGTTGGCAAGGCACGTCTCCTACTGGCTTTGGAGGATTAAGACAGCTCTTCTGGAAATGTCCAGTCTCCCTATAGTTGTAGTACACTACAATGTCCATGCTCTACTGTTGAAGTCTACACTATGTCGCTACGTGCCCTATCTGCCTGTAGATGTTACAGGGTCCTTTTCCTAAGCCACTGGTGGAGCTAGTCTGGCTGTATTTGGTACTTCCCTTCTTAGCAACAATGTGCCCTTCCCCAGTGGCAGAATCTAGGTGGTCCTTTCTCTTCTTTCTAGAGCTCCCAGAACACCTAGAGCTCAGTGTCCCAAAAGTAGAAGGCCATGGAGCGAACTTCTTCCCTTTTCCCTTGGGATTCTCCTCTAGGAACAATTGGCACTCATCCTCATACTGGGTTGCTAGCTCCACTACATCTGTCAAGGTCTGGCATTGGAAGCCCATAACCCTTGGCTTGAGCGATGAGTTCAACCCCTCCACGAACCTCTTTGCTCAGTGCTTCTCCGCGTCAAGTCTTCGCGAACTGTTCCAACCGTTGAAAAGTTACTTCGTACTCTACCACAGACATGCTCCCTTGCTTCAAGTTCTGAAAGTCCCTGTCCATCTTGTCTCTCTCATACTTAAGGAAAAACCTCTCATAAAATACCTCTCAAAAATCCTTCCAGATATCATCAACAGGTCAACATCGGGGAACTTCATCTAGTGTGTGGCTCTCCACCACTAATCGACTTCTCCCTTGAACTGAAATGTGGCCAACCACACCCATTTCTCTATCGGACACTCTATCCCCTCCAAGATCTTTTTTACTTCTAGGATCCATGCCTCGCATTCCTCTGATTTGCTGCGACCATCAAAAGTTGACGTGCTCAACCGACGAAACTGCATGATCCATGGGTCTCCCTTGGCCCCTTCCTTGATGTCGCCTCCAAGGGACTAAACGAATCCCCTCATCATCTCTCCAATCTCCTACCTCATATCCCTCCAAGCACCACCTCCCTCATCTACTCTAGATGCTAATGTAGAGGACCTCCCTCAGCCTCAACCCCTACAATCAGCATTTTTCTACCATTAAGGAAAAATAGACCAAGTCAGGTGCCAACTCTAACCTTATGTAGTTCTTTGAAGCCTCTAATCCATACACCACTAAGCTGGTGCTCATAGTGAAACCTAAGCTCTGATACCACTTTTGTAATGTCCTAGAACGGTGCTACAAAACTAACATCAGTTCTACCCAAATAAACAAATAAAAAAAGCTAATCACTAAAAGAAAATTCTAACTACTACTACTACCCCAGAACCTATGTGTAGCTAGTGACTCCAATCACATACACTAGGACTGGACTGTTCCTCAACTAAGCACCTAAAACAAAATACCAAAACAACATGCGTGAGTGACCTCAAGTCACCCAGTACGTGCCCAACAAAAAAGCAACAGAAAACCTCAGAGAACTACTACCTTCGTCCATAAAACCAAAGCAGAAATCTTAAAACTTTTTCATAAATCTTTCAAGAAATCTCTTTCTAAACATGCTTTTTTCAAACATTTTTCTCTTTTAAATCTCATGTTCTTTGAAAACCTTTTTTATGCATCTCAAGCTCTTAACTAGATTCCAGCCCAAAATACACGAAACCGCATAAAGCACAAATTATAATCATCTCTAAGCTAGAACTAAGTCCCAAAACACAAGCCTTGTCTCAGCTAGAATCTGGCTAAACCACAAGTCAAACCCAACTCAATTGTAGCTTAAACCAAACATACATCTCAAATCTGAAAACTAATAGTGCCACCTTGGCCAAAGGTAACCAAGTCACAAGCAGTCAGCAAGCCACCAACCACACCTCCTGCACTGCCATGGTGAAAGTCTCTGTGCGAGCATACCACCGTCTTGGCCAAAGGACCTCAATTTATCTATTTCTTTTCTCATTGTACAAAGATGCATTCTTTCAATGCCCCTTTGGTGCTCCGACGCCCAAGTTATGTTTCCTAGGCCCAACCAACACCAGTCACTCTCTAGTTACCCAGTTTCTTTCACCCAGTTCCCCACCTCGGAATCCACACTTTTTGGATGGTAACCGTTACCACCTAGGTTACAACCCTTTGGCCACCGCCCTACCTCTATGTGAAATCACACTGAAATCTTGGAAATCCTCTTTTAAAAGCATGCAACTTTCTTTCAAAACCAATTTCTAATCATTTTTCATTACAGGAATCACTTCCAAGAATTACAACTAAAAACACAAGGATTCCCATGAAAACATCATATCAAAAATCATATTAAAAATCATATAAAAATCCACTTTAATATTGCAAGAAATGGCCCAAGGATTGGCTCAGCATACCGACCAGGTTCAGTATGTTGAATCCCCTGATCCGGCATATTTACCCATATTGGCATGCCGAACTAGACGATTTCTGAAAAAATGGCCTCAACCCTAAAGCCACTGCCTATCGAAGTAGCAACCTTGGGCGGACCCACCTCTAGTGTACTATAAATCCTACAAAAATCCACATTTCTAACATGGCAAGTCTACTTTCATTTGGGACAAGTTTCATTAAAAACCCTGGAGTATAGCATCAGATATGAAAATCAAATGCCAGAGGACTCGTTTGAAACCACTACTACTCAAACTATGAAAATCCCTCAAAATCCACAAACAATGCATGGAAAATCATGGAATCATCATAAATCCTTGAATCTATGCAATACTACTTATTTTCATGAATTTTGTGACCATGCTGGCATGACAGGGCGAAGCCGATGGGGCCATGGCGAGGAGTGGTGAGTTCGAGGAAAGGGACGCTCGACTTGAAAACACCGAAAAACACGTGAAAATAAAAAAAAGAATAAGGAGAGTCGTCACCTAGTCTATTTATGGAAAGACGAGGAAAACCGAAAAGAAAGATGCAATGCAACAAGCAATCAAAAACAAATAAGCGAAATGACTCCAATGCCAATGAATAACACATAAGTTATTGTGGGTAGAGAAACGAGTAAGGACTCCTGTTATACACGAGAAAGGTGTTAGGCACCCCTGTACACCCGACAAATCTGTCTTTCTGCACTTTTCCTCTCGTGTGTGTGTGGCAAATGTGAATGTATGCCTGCTTGTGTCTAAGATAGATGTGTGCTTCATGCCATGTAAAAGCAAACGAAATACAAGAGGTAAAAATCATGTAACCTAATGCTCAACCACACTGTATGAGTTCTAGACCAACGATCCACAAGAGCCCAACATAGTAAACATCCTTGCTCTAGAGATGGATGCAAAAAATCAAAAGAAAATGACAGAAAACAATGTATGCAATGTCTGGGACATTCTTGTTAGCACGAATGCTATTTCTGTATGTCCTTGGGCGATATGCAATATGCCATGCATGAAAACCGATTCGGGACACAATGTAGGCAATTACATCGATTTCTATACTCCCTTGGGCTATATGCAATAAGAAATGCATGAATGTCATTGATGTATGCTTGACCGAATGAGCACAATGTTTAATGCTATGCGGATGTGGGTAAAACAAGGAAAATGCCGATCAAACCCTATTAAATCAAATTAACATGAACACTTGTAAATCAAGGGTAAGGCACACTCACACAGATAGTATGCAAGGCTATGTAGAGGTTTATGCAACATGTCAACATGCTCAGAACACACATCATCCAGTAAACAAGTCAAATAGAGTTGTTCTTCACACGTCGCCTCCTTGTGCGGCGTCAGATCTCGTCACCACCATATTGGGCGACGAGGGGTGTCACCGCTCAGTTTGGCAGCACGTGTCTCAGACTAGTCAAGCGGCCCATATCTATCTTGGACAGATCAAACGTCAAACAAGCTTAATTAAACAATCATGTTTTAGAGTGAACGTCGATTTTAATGAGTTCCAATATTTATTTAATGAATTGATTAATCTATGTTCGCTCAATCATGTAGGTTCTTATGGCTAGAATGAAGTCGATTTCAGGAGTTCTAGGGGGCACTCAGTAGGATTTAGGCTTATTGATACCACTCCCTGACCTTCGTTAGGGTCCACCAAGAGAGCCTAGGTAATGGGTTTGTTTCTCTAAAGAGGGGCCCGCAACCCAGGATTTTGTCCATAAGGGTCGGTCCTAGCAAACTACAAAGCAATAAATAAACATCAAACAGCAAGATATCAAACTTCTACTAGGGTTTGTTACAGACTTAGGGAGAAAGGTGAAGTCTAAAATAAGCCCCTAAGACACCCTAGGTTCCCTATCCTAATAATCGTAACCGAGACAGAGTATAGGTAAGCGACTTGCATCGGCCCGAGTTCACTCTGCTCAATTGGTCAAATCAAATAGAAGACCCTAAAGAACTATAACCTTGCTATCAAACAATTAGTTTCCACCCCATTGGTGGACAAAAAACAAGCCTAGAATCCTTTAAAAAGCCATAATAAACAGTGGACAGGAATATCATTTGTTTTATTTATTCAGATCAATATTACAGGCAATAAAAATCAACACAAACAATAAAAACAAAGTCTATAGAAAAACAGTACTGGAAAAAATCAATCACCTGTGCGACAGGCACCTGATCTCGTCGCCTATAGGTGTGGTGACGAGATTAGTCTCCTCTAGTTATGGCTACTAGAGGTCGTCTTCCTCCTCTCGCATGCAAGGTTGTCCTAGGGTTTCAGACCTATCAACTCTCTTTCCCTCCATCTCTCTTGGATACGTGGGTGTGAGGTTTCAGTGGTTAGGTTTCTCTCTCTATCTCTTTCTCTTTCTCTCTCTACCTTGTTGGTGGACTGCATGGCTAGGGTATTGTGGGCTGTGGAAGAGGAAGATGGGTTCATGGGTTGTTCCTCTCCTTCTCTCGTGCATGGGTTGCTGGATTGTGGCTCTCTCTCCCTCTTTGGTGGATGGGGACTGATGGACGTGGTGGTTAGTGCTTTGGTTCTACAAGGATGCATGCATGCGAGAATGGGGAGGAGAGATGTAACACCCCAGTGCTACACAACAGTACAAGAACTACCCAAGTGCAGCAAAATAAGATAAATAACAGCATAAAATAAATAATGCTAAACACCAAGACCTGTGTGCAGAAAAGGTGGCTCGAAAATATGCACCAGACTAGAACTGCTCCTACACCTTAGCACCTGAAACAAGGGGACAAGAAAACACACGCGTGAGTGACAGGAATGTCACCCAGTACGCGCCCCAAAAACAGCGCTAAAAGCCAAAGAAAACCATTGCAAAATCACAAACCATTTCCAAAACCACATGTTTAATCAGAAAACATGGAAAAACAATGGTATTTCAAACTTTCTTTTTCTTTTCTTTCAAAACCTCATGCTCTTTTATAAACCTTTATTCTCAACACTGGAGAAATAAATCATTTCATTTAGTTTCCTAGCCCAAAACATCATTTAAAAATCATAGGCACAATTTGCCACAAACCGGGCTAGGAACTAGTCCACACAAACAAAACCACATTTTCCATTCGAAAACTGGTTGCATCACCCTGGCCACAGGTGATCGACCTGGCCTCAAGCAGCTGGTGAGGATTCCATGTCACCACACCACACTGCAGTGCCGCGGTGAACCACCCCGTACTGGAGTTCAACCGCCCTGGCCGCAGCCTCAAAATGTACCCTCACTGGTACAAGCATAGAGTACGTCCTAGGGACGCCTTGGTGCCCGAGTATCTGGGGACTCTAACTCCAGCCCCGTACAGCATCGGCACTGAGGGTAGTCTGGGTCTCTCATACCCCGAGTCCTACAGTACCACCACAGTCTCGAGGCTCCTACCCCGGACCGCAAACTCGGCAACCACACTCACCAAGGACACGTCCCCGACCTATCTTGAGGTCTCACTACCTCGTCGACAAGTCCTGGTTCCCTTATGGTTCCTACTAAATCCTTCCATCTTTTTAAAATCATATGCAATTGTTTTTCAAAACAATTAGTAAAACCATTTTTCATT
>JAMKQA010015303.1:0-15781 GCA_024699735.1 Posidonia australis
TCGGAGAGGAGAAAGAGACCTTCCTCTTACGACTGCCCCTAGGAGGGACCGTCAAGGCGGAAGAAAGGGAAGAAGTTACCAGCCGGCTACAAGCCAAAAGGGTTGTGACTGCAGTCACGGCGGCAGAAGGGACCTTCCGCCGACGGTCCGAAACGAACAAAGGGCTCCCAGAAGGAGCCATGCCTTCCGCAGGGACCTCGCGCGAGCAAAGGTGGTAGCAGGATCGTCCCGTGGGTCGACGCACGGGCACCATCGGGAAGGGGAAGAGCACACAGCGCTAGGGCACAGAGAGTCGCACAGTTTTTCGCTAGAGCAGAGTTTCTATGCACAGTCGTTAAAATTGTAACCATCCAATTACTTCATTATGAGCAGAATATATTTCATGATCTTCAAGTTAAAAAATTGACAACACTTTCTTAACTTTGTCGAGCATTGGTGGAAATCGAGAATTTAAAAATCTATTCTTTTGCAAATAGACTGATTCATCTTGTTTTAACTCTCCTAGTTTCAACTGCATCTACTGAATGATTGTTTACAAAATTTTGGCTTCGTCCCAGATCCGAACAAAAGCAGTTAATCTCACACTACGTGGTATATATATGATATGATCTCATGCATCAGGTGAGAGGTTCAATGGCTCTGGGGAAGAAAAAAAATCAACATTCTTATTGGTTGTGTGGAATCAAGTTGTTTATTTTTTTTGTTTTAATTACATTAATAAGCTTGACTGTAAAAGCCACCATCAAGCAAAAAACACTACTTTCAACTGGGCCGGATGTTGATTCTACTCGACGGTTCGACAGTAAAATGTGATTAAAGAAGAGCTCTAGGACCAAGTTATGTATCATTATATATGTGTTTTACGTTCTAATTTATTGCGTCACTTTCCACGTGCAAAAATGCACGTAAGAAACTTCAATAAATTATCATTGCGGTAGAAAGTCAGGCTTTTGTTATTAGCATATAAAAATGATGCACTTCAACGTGATTTGTTTAAACAATTCTGACAATTCAACTAGAACAAGAAGATTTCCTAAATAGACTTTGTTTAGATCTTACATGTGTTATTTTCTTTTTCTTCAAAGTTGCAAATATCACCGATTATCAACTTCTTTATCGTAAAAGATCACAATTTTAACATAAAACTATTGTTTGTTTTTTTTTTTGTTAACGCTTTAGGTAAATTTTTAATGTATGTCTCAGAATTCGAACACAAGATCAGTGACGAGTTTAAAGTTCTCTTAACCACTGTGACAATGAAACATTGTCAACATAAAACTATTGTTAACAGTGAGTAAATCCCACAACAATCAATCGAAGAAAACGAACCTCATTTATCATTATTATTATTATTATTATTTTCGTCCACTACCTTCTTTTTACATTTGAAAGTCACTTTTATGGCATGATCTATTCCGCATTTGACGTACATCAATTAATATAATCAATTCTCCAAATGGTCCCAAATGGTTTCCGTATAAACCCAGCGCCCAAAAACTAGAGCCTGCACTGGGAACTGGATAAAATATTAAAATTTGTAAACGTAACTGGGCTTTATCATTGGCATGTTTGAGAAGGTGGAATATAAAGGCAGTCAACGAAATTCATCAGACCCGTCAACAAGACGAACCAGAATAATCTGCAACGCATGGCAGCGGGCCAGCGAAGACGACAGGAGGAAACACAGGTACAAAAAGAAAAAAAAAAAAGTTAAAACACCAATAATAAGAGGTAAAAAGATCGATAGATTCAAGGAGGCCACCATCTCTCAAGGAGCAGAGGTAACTACAAAAGTGGGCTTACGACCTAAAGACCCGTCAACAGCGCGTGATGTTAGAGGTACCAAGAAGCCTGCCAACATCATTCATGGGCTGAATGGAACGTGACGGGTACGGTGTCCAACACGGGACGTGGCCGACACGGATGCCTACACAAGCGCGTGTATCTTCCACGGCTGGAAATGGGCCGTCTCTGGTAATTTCATAACAAGTTTGATTGGTTTTTGTTACAGAAAGGAAGACGGATCTTTGGCAAACAACAAGCACTTGAATAATAGAATTCTGAACGTACCATCTTCTTCTTTTTCATTTCTGGGGAAAGCTGAATGGTTTCAATGGAGTATGATCACTTCCAACGAAGTATGGTCGTCGATGAGACATTTAAACGGACTCGATCTTCTCGTAATTAAGTCTATAGGTCTTTCGTTTTTTGTTTTTTTTTAATTTATCTCATGGAATTATATTTCTTCATATTATTTATTATAATTAAAGAGTGTACGAAGCCGTTCAAAATAGAAATTGATATTTTACACGCTATCTGGATATTACCTATTCAATCTTGAATTACGCATCACACATGGAATCCAGCAATATCAATGTCTAAGGAAGCAACAGCATGAGGAATTTGTCAATGCAAACAAGTATATTTAGAAATAAAATATTTAAGTATATTTGTCAACAGCTGATCTTTCTTTTTGAAGGGAACAGGAGAAGTAAGAGCACATGCTTCTGAGGAATTTCTCAAAATTCCAGAAACCAGATTCCAGAAGTTTTTTCACAATCAGTCTGCCAATAGTCTATTCTAAAACTGGCAGTCATGGAAGTTTATGCAAGCAGTCAATAGTTTGGTGTCAGAAACAATTACGAGTCCACTTCTAAACTTCTTAACAATCCAATAGTAAGAAAATGAACAATTTTGGTTTGAACGGGAACCCAATAGGTGAGGACTTTCAAAGATTCTAGTAAGTAAAAATCATCTATACCCACTTCTTGACTTACACTCGTCTTGGAAACAAGAAGTAATCTCTGACTAACATTTTAGTCTTACGTGTTCTTTTTTTCTTTCTTTTTTTTACAAACAGTAGTATATTATTTTTTTTTTTATTGCAATTCATGAGATTCAAACCTGGATGGAAAATGTGAATTCTATTCTTCTTGGCTAACTTCATCACAGTAGTTAGTTGCCTTAGGTGGTGCATTTTCCTCTCCTGTATGGTTGCTGTAACATTCTCTGTGTTACTTTTCGTCTTTAATTTGCCAAAAAGTTTTTTACTATTATTTGAAATTAACTTTAAAATCATCATGATAATTCTCCCACTACGAAATTACTATTTTCTCATGTGCATTTGTTAATATTTATGTTGATAATCTTACCTTTATTACAGGCTACTCAATAGTCAATCCTATGGATCAAATTTCCAGAACATTAAATGTGAAGAAGATTGGAGTTTGCAAATCCTCCAAGCCCAGTCAAAAACTAAGTTGGACTGGACTGGGCTTTGCTGCTGGCTTTTCTCCTACCTCCCTTGCCTTTACGCTACACAAGTCCATAGCTGATACCTACCAGTTTCTTAGAAGAGTGTGGGTCTAAAGATGCCCAAATTCGGCCCTTTTTGCATCTTTTGTAGGAAAAGATCTAATCTAAAGAGATTCGTTAAAAGGAAATGTAATCTCATGATCGTGACTGGATTTTTTTCATTTTGTTGTTGTTTTGAAAGCTGATATTAATTACCTGTGAAATTGGCTGCCCATAAATGTTGATTAAACGCGTTTTGCAAGACCTTTTGAGTGTGATGGAGTTTGGAAAGCATTCAAAGTACTACACCATGCTTTCCCTGCTTACACACAAAGAGGCCAGTCACCTTGCCTGCAAAAAAGAAAACAAAGTATGCAGGAAGAACCACAGAGAAGATGAAAATAGTTTATCCCACATTTTTATAAAGCAAAGTACTTTGAAACAACCTTTCTACGAGGAAAAGAGAAGAAATATGTCACAGACCCACACCTAACTTATCTGTTGTATTATTTTCTTCGTCATTAATTTTTTTTCCCCAAATATTAACTACTCAGGTTTACTGAATTTGAGGGCCTTTAATTAATGGTAGGATATTAGGATAATCCTGCTTCTGTGTTTTTTTGCCCTGCTCCCGAAAAGTAGTATGGCACCCTTGTCGCTTAAATCTCTCACCATTACTTCCTGCTCTAACACATACTTATGTGCCACATGAACCAACACCTAAACACTTCGTATCATGCACAAAAAACAGGTGGAAGAGAAGAACTTGAGCTAGCTATTGATGTTTATGAAGAGTTAGTTTTACAAAGTCCTATTGTTAGAGCTACCTACTGGGATGCATATGTTTATTCGTTGATTTGACTTTTTGTTTAAATGGAGTTAAAATCTGCAATGGTCTGCGCTCATGTGAGCCTAGATTCACAGTTGATGGATCTATTGCAAATCAATGTTGCAACAGTAACACAACAAGCATCCAATAGTTGTGGTTCTAGCCTTGCTCACATGAGCTCAGACCGTACAGATAAATGGCATGTTTAAATCAGATTTTGGTATCAAAATCCTTCTCTTTTTTTTGGCATTCTTTTCATAAAGGACCAAGACAGGCCCTAATAAATATGATCTAGACCCTGCTACATACATAGTCTATGTTTTCATTTTTGTCTTTGTGATATCTGGAAAAATAAAAACTGCAAGGAAAACGGACTTATGAAGCTGCAACGTCAGTTTATAGTATTGGGAAAACAGATGAAAACAGTATTTGGTCAAACGTGGCTCTTGGTTTACAGCATGATTGCTACTCATAGACGAGCAACGAGCAATTTTGAGTGTGACTGGGTCATCTGTTTTGATCCTGATTTTCTTGGAATCCCCATTCATGCTACAAAAACTTTGTACTGTGGTTGCCATCATCTCATCGTGACGAATCAAATAGTCTAATGCAAAATACAGTCAGGTTGCTCTAAAAACGTTAATTCCATCAACCCTTATCAGATGAATTACCAGATACCATTGATTGCTAGGGGCCACTACATAATTTGATGATGTGCGAGGGATGGTCTCTGACGGGGATGGGTTGGTCTCTTTCTCCCTTCCATTCAAGCAGAAGGAAACGCATTTCTTCTCCTCGAAGCTTGTTTCCTGTAGCCAGTAGCTTGACTGGAGGAAACAGATGAGGCAGAGGGACCCTTGGAGACCTGAAATGACTGTAAGCAACCCATTAGCCATTTCTCTGTCAGGAAGGGTGACATGCAGGTGAAGAAGAGATTGGCCAAAAGAACAATGTAATGCAATCACATGCACTTAAGACCAGTTCAAATATACTGGCTTTCTATCAAAGTATATTTGATTAACACAATATGATTATCACATTATGATTATATGATATGGCTCACGAACATGAGGAACAGATTAATTAAGAGCTGGAACTCAAAAAAAGTAGAGGGACCAGCAAAGGCCATCATGTTGAATCGTTGATGCCCCTCAGGGAATAGTTGAACGGTAGTCTCTAAATCTCCAATGTTGATCCTCCAGTAGAGAGAGAGAGGGAACAACAAGGACGCTGGAGTTCATCTGAATAAAGCTGAAAGTCTTTGCCCCAACTTAGGTGGTGGTTAACATTGCTCCTTTTTTTCCTTTTTTTTTCCCCCTCCCTTGTCAAAGGTGAGTGATTCTGACTAAAATGTCACCATGTCGACGCTGGAAGAAGGTTGACAAACTTTGCCATGGCGTTTTTGTCATCACCTTGTTGTACTCACTGTTGCGAGAATAAGAGAAGGAAACGTGTACATATGAGTGATTCTGACTGAGTAGTACATGGCAACGAGACGTTTCTGATTGGGTTTTTTGTGATATGGTGATCTATGCCCCTGTAAATTAAGGAGTTTAACTGAATGACTCCATTGCTTTGTTTCGATTGTGTGGAACAGATCATCCATTGTGGAATCTCTGAAGGAAAAATCTTGCTTCTTCAACCATCAGGTTTTGTTTCTTTATTGTTGTGCGTGGTGCTTGATTCTTGCTGTCTTGGCCAATTTCCTGCTCTACTCGACGTTGTCGGTACGGATTTATCTAGCTCACGAGGAGCACTTAAGTTGGCCTTCCGTGATGGTTAGTTGTTGTTCATTGTTTCTAGGCTTTTTTTAATTGTTTCTTACTTCAGTACATGTTGTCTTGTAACGTTTGGTTTGGAATTGTAGTTAAATTCTATGCGATAATCGAAATGACAAGGCCAAGTGACAGTGACCTGGGACCAATAAAAAGGACATAAAATCGAAATCTATTACAAATAATATTCAGTTTCAATAATTAAACAATAATATCATTAATCATTATTAATAAACATGTAGTTCTTCTTCCCGATTAAAAGAAAAACATTACAAATAAAAAGACTAAATATCCTTAAAATATATTAAGATAATATTCTAAGATATAATATCCTTAAAATATTTCAAGATAATACATAAAATAATATCCTAATATCTCTAAAATATCTCAATACTATCCTTATTATTCTCTACCACTTAGAAAAACTTGACTCCAACGAGTTTTGTTTATGATATCTGAAACGATCCATCGTCACTAACCTAATAATTCATATAATCTTTTTTTTTTTAAGAAACATTAGATTCTAATTAAAATACCAAAATATTAATAATAGGATATAGACAAAACATCCACCTAAGTTCCTTGACGTGTGGTTGAGCGATTCCTTGACATGAACTAGCAAAGGAAACCATCTTTTAATCTGCATGTGCAATATACAAAACGAAATACACATAAGTAACTACTAAAATGATTACCCAATACACATGCAACAAGGAACACAAAATTAAAAGGGACAAAGTAGAACACATTGATTGAATATGGAAGCATTAGTGCCTCCACAACGTGGGAAGACCCATTAAAACTAAATTTGACATCACAACTGATGTCTAAGGTCAAAACTACAAGAAAGCATGATGCACCAAATTACCTATGCATGCACCGCAACACAATACTTGAAAATCCACGAGAAAACTGACTCAAAAACCACAACTTGAATCATACTAGCATCTCAATATTGATGTCCTCAAAACACCACTAAAAACCTTTAAAATCATGATGCATACGAGTCACTAGAATATACATCAGAAAAAATTATTAAAACCACTGAAATCTCAACAAAATCCACAAGCTTGACAAAAACATGTACTTGTAATGCGTGTTAGATGAACTGCAAATCTCTTATCTACAACCAGTCCAAAAATCCATCCAGAATATACATGTAAAACTCTAAGACATGCATCTCAAGCAACTCAACTCAAAACTATCAAAACCATGTCTACTGTGCTTCTTAAATATCGAAGCCACAAAAACTAAAGTACAAAAAACATGATGTATCTCAGCACGCATCCAAAAACACAATAATTAATCCATTAAAAATTCAACTTAACACAGAGCACTCGATTATTTTTAAATAACACAAAATAATATGGTTTGATCTTATATACTTAATGTGTACCAAACAGTCAACAGTGTCCAAATACTATATTGCATGCAAAATATCCCAACAACGCACGCACACACACATGTATCGTGTTACTATGAATGAAGCAATTGACACAAGCTACAAGCAGTTATCGAAATGCATTGCACTACCACACATGAGTTACCTTATGAAAGAACCCATTCGTCTCAGGTTCCTCCTCTCTGAAGAACCTTTACAACTATCTACTCTAAGATGTCGTTCGAAGCGAAGTACGTGTACATCATGCTTTGGCCAACTCTTACAAGGTACACACTATTGACATCTTTAGTACTTCAACCACCTAAGGAAATTAACCCCTAACCCTGTCAATACACAAGTCTCTATGTTCGAACCACCAAGGGACTTTCACCCCTAACCCTATCAACACTCAACTTGATAACCTAGGCTACTCACACAACCCTTTAGAGGTATAAATCGTCCCTAATTTGTTAGGACGATCCTTTGGTTCTCTTGACATCCGGACCTCAACTTCAGTCTTATTGGTTTATAGACCTCAATCTTCTTGGTATTTACAAAGAGAAAATAGTGGAAAAGCATTCAATATACTTATTTCAAGTAAAAACCAAACCACACACCAATATAATAGGCCATAGCGTCTTGTTGTACCTGCTAAAGCATACATAACATGCATGCAAACCATACACGTGGATCCATTCGGAATCACAAAGAATAGCACGCAACAACAACAAACAATAAAGCATAAATCCTTCACCATGTATTATCACAAAACAACACAGAAGAAAACTACAGCATAGTGTAGAACACCATATTCTCTGTGTTTTACATAAAACGTAGAAATACTTATGCCCTATACAATGTCTGTGTCTCTGAATACATAAGGCTAAATTATATTGAAAACACACCTAAGTTGATCCATAAAGTGTATTCTTCATTAGAGTAATTAAGGAAACTTAAATACTCCACGTTATCATATTAATAAACTATGTAGGAAAATAGCTAAATTCAAATTTTAACGCACAAGATGCATATTGTGTTGCGTCCTGTACAAGCTGCACCAGCTCTTGCACCAAACACTAATGGGAATCATAACCTAAGTACTAATGGGATTTTTCATGGTTTGTTTTCCTCTACTGTATTATTTCGTAGTGTCTTTTAAATTTTATATCCTTGATGGTGAGATTGATATCGGACTTCTAAAATTGGAAGACATTTAGTAATTTCCCAAATATTAGTTGTCTATTTTTCACAAATTCAATTCATTGCACGGTTATATTTTCTCAAAATCGAGAACTACATCATTTGTTTTTATTTTTTTAATAACAGAAGAGTTTTTAAATTATTTGTTCAAATTTATGTTTCTTAAAATAAAAAAATTGCATATCAATTTCACCAATTGTATCAAAGACTCTAGTATTATAAATAAGATGCTTCTAAACCAACATCAAACATACTATATTTTTCCATTAAAGAAGAGGACAAAGAATTGTACCTAAGAAATGATCCATTGGCACTTGTTTTAGGCTCTTCAAAATGAGTGAAACGAAATAAAAGTGAAGCTACATGTGTATTTTAACCCTTTATAGAAGTTCATCGTGGACACTTCTTGACAACAATTATTATTATTATTATTATTTAAAAAGATTCTTGACAATAATTACCGTAAGTCTCTGTGATGGCTAAATGCTTCTTAGTCATATTTTAGGAGGTTTCAGTTTGTCCTCCTTGTTCTATTTTTGAGGTCTGTAACTAAGTTCTATGTTTTGGCACCATTTGATACTGAACTTCAGTTGCTAAATTTTGTATAGTGATCAGACAATGGACTATCTGTGGTTTAAGGATTGGAATATATATAAAAAAATACAGGTTACCAGTTTCAAAAAAAAAAAAACAATTACCGTAAGTCCACTTCCTTTAAACAAATCCAACCCCATGATGCAAAGCCTGTTAATTGAAAAGAAAAGGGAGATCCATCAAAACTTTGAAGTGTAAGGCTCTCTCTATAGCAATTAAGTGGCTTGTTCTCTTTTGTAAGAATGTATGAAATTTAATTACAAATCCCGCTCTTATCGTGATGACTTTTGGAAATCAAAGAAAAGGAGAGGACTTGTGGTAGAGAATTTTCACATTTTGACAAGAGATATAAGAAAAGAAAGTAACCTTGCTGTTGCATTTCTCGTCCATCCGTCCATTCTACACCCTTTTTTTTATGAGAATAAAGAAGAGCAAAGGAAAAGGGTATGCATGGCCTACGGAATAAGGTGCAAAAGAGAGGGTGAAAAAAGAAGCAAAGATGAAGTAAAGAAGTGAAGTATTTCAATTTCTTTCGTCAAATTGAAGACATCGAAGTTCTTAAATATATTAATTAAACCTTCATCATTCTTATTCTCAAAAAGCTGAAAAAATTTAAGACTATCAACCTATTAACTTACTCAACAGTAGTTACAAAATTATATCAATATGCTTAGCTTCCAGTTTAAGTCCCATCCTTAGTACTCTCCTAGATGACTCTTAAACATTTTTCTTTAGGACCGCAATATTAGTTATTATTTTATTATGACATAAGAAATCCTTCATCTCCTACACTCTTCTCATTAGCAAGAGGTAATGATAAAATTGAACTTTGAGAAAGTATTTGATACTGTCAATTAAGATTTTCTCTTAAATTCTCTAATAGGCTTTAGCTTTAGTAATAAATGAATTTCTTGGATGAAAATATGCATCTACATTTCTAAAGTCTCTATCCTGATCAATGAATCATCTAAAGGTCATGTTGGTGTCTCTAATGATCTTAGACAAGAGAATCCTTTATCTCTCTTTTTATTTATCATTGTCACTCACATTCTTAATAAGATGCTTTGTTTTAGAAAGGATAATAATTTAATAAGTAGGATTAGATTTCCGAACAATAGAACTAAGGTGTTAAATATTCAATATGTAGATGATACATTGATCTTCCTATCTTCATCTGATGAGTGTCTCATTAATCTCAAGAGAAATCTCTATTGTTTACAAGTTCATTCACGTTTGAAAATTAATTTCCACAAGTCTTCGCTTATTAGGATTGGGATCGCTAATGAATTAGTTGAATGATATAGTTCTATGTTAGAATGCATCTAGGCTCCTCTTCCCATCTCTTATTTTGGACTTTCCGTTCACTTCAAAAGAGCCTCCTACAATAACTGGGAAAATAATTATCAATAAACTTAGTGCTAGATTAGATTTTTTGGAAAAGTAGATATATCTCTCTCTAAAGCCGTATTACACTATTTAACTCAGTATTATTTGTCATCCCGACTTACTACTTATCTGTTCTTCATCTTCCAGTCAAGGTTGAAAAGGAAATTGATAGAATTCACAAACGTTTTCTTTGGAATTCATACTCCTTTGTTAATAAGAGTATCATCTAGCTAAATGGTAAAATATTTATAGGGAAAAGCAACATGATAGTCTTAGGATTATAAATATCTGAAATTTTAATATTACACTTAAATACAAACTTTTCTAGAAACTTTTAGCAAATAAAGGTATATTCGACACTACTTAATATTAAATGGTATATCCTTTTTAGGAGTAGGTATCTATGCCACAATAATTTCGTGGCACTACTTAAAACCACTTCTAGGCACTCCTTTCCTCTTTGGAAGGAATTAAAATTATGCTATGTTATAATTAATAATTTCAGTTCCTATTCAGTTAATAATGGCAATGCCATTATCTTTTGGGAGAGCAGATGAATAGATAATATTCCTTTAGGGTTCATTTATCTTGAGTTTTACTCCCTGACAAAGAACAAAAAATACTCTTTTACGAAAATAATCTTGACATATCGAAGTGGAGAGATGGAACTTTCAAACTTCAATATGAATTCAAACCTCAATGTACAGTATTCTCTTTCTCTCCTACACCATTTTAATGATATCATAGGCTCTATCTTCCTCTCACCTAAGGAAGACTATCTCTTAGATGCTTACACAAAATAAAGAATTTTGGACAAAAGTTGTCATGACATTCTATATGATGGTGGTTTCAGGTTAGTTTTTAAATCAAGCATTTGAAAATGTGTAGCTCTTTTAAAAATTAAAATCTTTACTTAACTTGTCTTTTATGATAAAATATTATCATAGGCTAATTTAGTAAAGAAAGATTGGATTGAGCCTTTACACTGTGATTTATGTGACTTTCATGGCGAATTTGTTACTCACATATTCTTCTAATGTCCTAAATCAAAAATTATTTGGAAATTTTCCTACATAAAGCAAATAATCATTTGCATTTTATAAATTTATCTCAAACCTTCTCTCATAAGCATTTATTTAAATTCCATATCAATCTAGAAGGATGGAACACTCTTGTTTTGGCTACATCCTGGTGTATTTGGTTGAATACAAATGAAATTATTTTCACAATAATAATAGAGATATTCCCTTAATATTTCAACACATTATGTTTCTAACATCTTTTTGGTTAGATAATTTGTTTACTGGATAAGGTGTTGCAGCCTCTTCAACTTATGGACAAATACAATGCAATTGAGATCAAGTTCATAATGGCCAAGGGATCTCCTCATTATCCATTCCAATTAAACATTGTAGTCTAGGTGACACTGCAATCCACCTAAAGTGGACTAGTCCATGGGGACAGTAGCTTAAGTTCCAATGAAATTAAAGAATGGAAACGCATGGAGAATAACGTTCGTTAGTCCTTGCTATCAATCTTTATTAAATTGTAATTATTTTTATACAGTCTTTGCAAACTTTGCTTCTAACAAACTTTTGTGTTTTCGATTAAATACTACAATACCTATATGAACATGATTAATCACTTTCTAGTTCCAATCCGGTTCACCTTATTTTAGACTTACTTTGCTTCTGTTCCTCCTTTTTGGAGGATTTATCCCTAAACATTTCATGTTGGTGGTGATATCCAAAGTCAAATTTAGTTTATTATAAATATTGTTGTTTTCAAAAAAAAAAGAGAGTACAACTTGAACATAAAAATTTGAGTTTATGTATTTATACTTCTCACGAACTCAGAAGGAGGGTGTATATACTCATCATCCTCCGATTGAATCTACTTTAACATTAAATAATGTTTGCAGACGTATGTTAACATTTGTATCGTTCTTAGCTCGATCCTGCTGTGGATTGCATGCAATTCTTGGACCTTTGGGGTGCCATTCTCCTCTGGATGACAGTTTTAAAAGCTCAGAACAGAAAGAAACCCCTGTAAGAAATGGGGATTTGATTACAAACATGTGATTCTGATACCTGAAGAACGGAGGCTTTGCAGTACAGCAAATCTCTGCATGTAAGATCGTTATCAAACAAAACAGAGAGAATTATAAATAAAAAAAAAAAAAACTACTTAGAACATAGCATCGAAAGAAACAGTTCCCTTCCCATTGCAAGATCTCTTCAAAGACCATGCTATATGCTTCAACAGAATGCCGTAAACAGCAGAACCATTCGAACATCACTTTTTCCCATACTTGCTTCTCTTGTATATGTGCAGGTTATGAACCGTCCAGACTCAATCCTCAGGTGCAAGGTCTCATGGAATTAAACTGCGGTGCCAATGGTGAATTTTTGATGTTCGAGCACAGAACAAAAGCCTCCAACAATAGAAGAATGACAACAGTTTACAGCTGTAATTTTTTATGCTGAATGATTATCTAAAATGTCATGTACACTTGTTACATTCTCGTTACATGAATTTGACTAGAACAATGTACCATGCGGCCTTTCAGGAGGGGAAAGATTGACAAGACCAACGCAATGCCATAACTGTGTAATTCTAGATACCAAAGGTCCTTGTTATGTTTTGCATGGAAAGAGGAGGATACAGCGAACCATCCTGCTGATTTCTTCCTCCCTCTCACTAATATGTCCACGCCCCTGTCGTTTCAGCTTCTGATCTCTGTTGCCCGAAGGGTTGGGTACAGGGCCTATGAATGAGAACATGTTGAGGTAGTAATGACAAAAAACGTAGTGGTCGTTCCACTGTACTAATACCTCAGCCTTTTGGGTCATCCCTGTGACCCTGTCGTAATGTGCCTTCTTGTGTATCAATGGTGGGTCCTTTCAGATAAATTTACTGCATCATTGTTGAATTAACATTTACTGAGCTTATACATACCGTTCATGAGTGAGATAGAAGCATAAGGTTTCCATTTCCATAAGTCTGTCTGTGATATTTTAAACTCCAATTGCCTACTGGCTACTATTGTAAGTAGGCAACTGTTTTTTGTTTTCTTGAAATGATTGTTACTTGTTGACATTAAGATCTAAACGCGATACTTAGCACAATGCCCTAGACAACTCAACTATTTAAGCTGTTTAATTAGAAGCAGCCAGTAGACGTATGAGTTCAGACCAATTCTCATATCTGAATCACCGTTGACCATAAAAGACTTGTTTGAGCTACATATTGCAAACTTCGAGTTGAGTTTGAACTGGGATTCCCAGCATTTTAAAATATAAGACGTATGTGTGTGTGTTTGTATATACATATACGTGTGAGATTAGTTAATTATTCAGAGGAAAGATACAATATAGTAGTTGAATATTAATCTAATGATTAGTATTAAAATCATCTATTTTGAAAAGAAATCACTAGTGATTTCTGTTTAGGAGAGAATTTTTTTTAATATTTATTTAATTATGGTAGTTATTGCATGTAGTCCTTGTTAATTTTCAAATAAAATCAGTGTTTCCATTAGTTATTAAGGTTTCTTTCACAGAGAAGGTTTAATTTCTTATCAAAAAAAATATAAATTTTATTTTCGAATTACTTTATATTTTTGAAGTTTTTTTATTATTATTTTTATTTAAATGTTTTAGATAAATATTATACTTTTAATTTTTTATATTACTTTTTTAAATATTAATTTCGTGATATATTTTTTTATTTTAGTTTAGTATTATTAAACTGAATAAAAATTATTTTTATTACTAAATATTTATTTTTAAATTAATATTACTGAACTAAATAAAAAATAATTTCATAATCACAATTACATTTAAATAAAACATTTCATCAATCAATAATTCAATATTAATAAAATAATAATGTTTTTTAAGTTTGACACCACTAAATTGAATATAAAATATTATCACTATACTGTATACAAAATAGTATTACTAAACGAGAAATCAAACAAGATTACGTCTCCTCTGTATATGTCAATTTACTATTGTTGCCTACACTTTTTGTTACAAAATAGCATGTCCCATGTATAGCATGTCCCATCCATCCAAAATATTTTAAAAAAATCTAAATATAAAATAATATCACTAAATTAAATACAAAATAGTATCACAAGTCTTTCTTTCTAAATCAATTCCCACCAAGTCATCATTTCAGTTGCAAAATCAACACACAACGAAAAAAAAACGCCTCAATCAACAAACGTAAGGAGCATCACAAAAACAGCTAAATAAGGATTAACGTTAAGCCATCTTCGGTGATGAATCAACAAATCAGGGGTATGGATGGGAGGCGACGTGCATCGGAATGGTGATAGAAGAGTGGAGTGGCATCTCCTCTGAATCTCCCAGTGCTTGTTCTTATCATTCTTCACGGTCATTCTTCTCACAATATGATCAACGAAAGAAAGAGGAGTTACAGTATTCATCTGCTAACCAAGAGTGGAGAGCACCAACAGATCCATTCTCTGTATCGTCTTCGCCTCAAACATGAATCTTGTCTCTTACACCTAAATCAACCAAAACCCAGATTAGAAACGACAGAGGTGGCGACGTCACATGGGGGTGTGGCTTCCGGGCGGCAAGGGGGAGGCGACGATGTTAAGCGGGGGCATGGTAGGGCAACAGGGGGAGGCAACCTTACCTTGACCTGAAATAAAAACAACACATAAGAAACAATACTGGAAAGAGTGAGAAAGAGAATAGGTAGTAGAAAGAGGAGAGATCCGAGAGAGCGATCGAAACCTCCAATCTGTTTCTTGGATCAATGAGTAAAATCAAGTGAATCTCCAAGAGACACGAATGTGGTGGCAGTTTGTGGGCGATAATCTAGACAATAGCACCACCACCAGCGGCAGTACTCCGTTAAATTCGTCCTCGAACCAGCCACATCCTCCACTGGTGGTGGCAACAAGCGGCTCTAGAATCTGCACTTGTCTTTGAATGCCACTGTCTAGCCTCCGTTGTAGCAAGTACTTCAACCTCCCCTGATCTAGTTGGATTTGGACTAGGGCATTTCTGTGGATTTTTTTTCTATGGAAAGATTTGGTTTTTTTAGGTGGAGTACTCCAGGATGCTGAGGAGTATGCAAAGGGAGGTGAGAAAGGAATTCATGCAGACGGAGCTGTCAACATCGTTGGTCTATGAGAGGGGATATGGAGAGAAAGAGAAGATGAGAAAATAGGTAGTTATTTAAGGAGTGATGAGTGATTGAGAGGCTATTGTGTATGTTTTCATTTTTAATTTTTAAATTTAAATTTTAAATTTGAGAGAATCAATGGTTTTTGTTATTCAG
>JAMKQA010015304.1:0-16916 GCA_024699735.1 Posidonia australis
ACACAAGGATTCATTCCATCGGAACGAACCGTGGATGGGAAAATCTCACCAGGATTCGTTCTATCAGAACTTGCCGTGGATAGGAAAATCAATGAAAATGAACAAAAGTATTTGTTCCATCGGAATGAACCGTGGATGGGAAAATCACATCTGGATTCGTGTCGTCGGAACGAACCGTGGATGGGAAAATTAAAATGTAGAGGAACACTAGGATTCATTCCATCGGAGCGAACCATGGATGGGAAAATCACACCTGGATTCGTTCCATCGGAACGAACAATGGATGGAAAAATCACACCAGGATTCATTCCATCGGAACGAACCGTGGATGGGAAAATCACACCTGGATTAGTTCTGTTGGAACGAACCGTGGATTGGAAAAGCTCACCTAGATTCGTTCCATCAGAACGAACCGTGGATGGAAAAATTTTAATGTGAATGAACTTCAAGATTCGTTCCATCGATGTGAACCGTGGATGGGAAAATTGAAGGTAAAAGAACACCAGGATTCGTTCCAACGGAACGAACCGTGGATGGGAAAATTCAAATGTGAATGAACACCAAGATTCGTTCGATCGGAACAAGCCGTGGATGGGAAATCACACCAGGATTCGTTCCATCGGAAAGAATCGTGGATTAGAAAATCACACTAGGATTCGTTCCATAGGAACGAACGGTGGATGACAAAATCACACCTGGATTCGTTCCATCGGAACGAACTGTGGATGGGAAAATTTAAATGTGAATGATCACCAGGATTCGTTTGATCGGAACAAACCGTGGATGGGAAAATCACACCAGGATTCGTTCCATCGGAACGAACTGTGGATTGGAAAATTCAAATGTGAATGAACACCATGACTCATTCCAACGGAACGAACCGTGGATGGAGAAATCACTCCTGGATTCGTTCCATCGGAACGAATCGTGGATGGGAAAATCACACCTGGATTTGTTCCATCGGAACAAACCATGGATTGGAAAATTCAATGTAAATGAACACCCGGATTTGTTCCATCGGAATGAACCGTGGATGGGAAAATCACACTTGGATTTGTTCCATCGAAACGAACCTTGGATAGGAAAATGAATGTAAATGAACACCTAGATTTGTTCAATCGAAACAAAACGTGGATGGGAATATCACACCGGTTTTCGTTTCATCGAAACGAACTGTGGATGGGAAAACTAAAATGCAAAAGAACTCCAGGATTGATTCCATCGGAGAAAACCGAGGATGGGAAAATCACAACAGGATTTGTTCCATCAGAATGAACCTTGGAGCAGAATTTCACACAAGGATTCGTTCCATCGGAACGAACCGTGGATGGGAAAATTCAAATGCGAAAGAACACCAGGATTCGTTCCATCAGAACAAACCATGGATGTTAAAATTCCTAAGTGAAAGAACACCAGGATTCGTTCCATCAGAATGAACCGTGGATGGGAAAATCTCACCAGGATTCGTTCTATCAGAATGAGCCGTGGATAGGAAAATCAATGAAAATAAACAACAGTACTCGTTCCATCGGAATGAACCGTGGATGGGAAAATCACACCTGGATTCGTTTCATCGGAACGAACCGTGGATGGGAAAATTAAAATGTAGAGGAACACCAGGATTCATTCCATCGGAGCGAACCATGGATGGGAAAATCACACCTGGATTCGTTCCATCGGAACGAACCATGGATGGGAAAATCACACCAGGATTCGTTCCAACGGAACGAACCGTGGATGGGAAAATCACACATGGATTCGTTCCATTGGAACGAACCGTGGATTGGAAAATCTCACCTGGATTCGTTCCATCAGAACGAACCGTGGATGGAAAAATTTAAATAAGAATGAACATCAAGATTCGTTCCATCGGAGCGAACCGTGGATGGGAAAATTCAATGTAAAAGAACACCAGGATTTGTTCCATCGGAACGAACCATGGATGGGAAAATTCAAATGTGAATGAACACCAAGATTCGTTCGATCGGAACAAACCGTGGATGGGAAATCACACCACGATTCGTTCCATCGGAACGAACCGTGGATTGGAA
Source organism: Posidonia australis (assembly GCA_024699735.1). Lineage (NCBI taxonomy): Eukaryota > Viridiplantae > Streptophyta > Magnoliopsida > Alismatales > Posidoniaceae > Posidonia > Posidonia australis. The sequence goes on from JAMKQA010015304.1 coordinate 2,052, forward strand.
AATCACACTAGGATTCGTTCCATAGGAACGAACGGTGGATGACAAAATCACACCTGGATTCATTCCATCGGAATGAACCGTGGATGGGAAAATTTAAATGTGAATGATCACCAGGATTCGTTTGATCGGAACAAACCGTGGATGGGAAAATCTCACCAGGATTCGTTCCATCAGAACGAACCGTGGATTGGAAAATTCAAATGTGAATGAACACCATGACTAATTCCAACGGAACGAACCATGGATGGGGAAATCACACCAGGATTCGTTCCATCGGAACGAACCGTGGATGGGAAAATCATACCTGGATTCGTTCCATCGTAACTAACCGTGGATTGGAAAATTCAATGTAAATGAACACTCGGATTCGTTCCATCGGAACGAACCGTGGATGGGAAAATCACACTTGGATTTGTACCATCGAAACGAACCTTGGATAGGAAAATGAATGTAAATGAACACCAGGATTCGTTCAGGATTCTTTCAATCGGAACGAACCGTGGATGGGAATATCACACCGGTTTTCGTTTCATCGGAACGAACCGTGGATGGGAAAATTAAAATGCAAAAGAACTCCAGGATTGATTCCATCGGAGAAAACCGAGGATGGGAAAATCAAAATAGGATTTGTTCCTTCAGATTGAACCGTGGAGCAGGAATTCACACCAGGATTCGTTCCATCGGAACGAACAGCGGATGGGAAAACTCAAATGCGAAAGAACACCTGGATTCGTTCCACCAGAACAAACAATGGATGTGAAAATTCCTAAGTGAAAGAACACCAGGATTCATTCCATCAGAATGAATCGTGGATGGGAAAATCTCACCACGATTCCGTACATCGAAACGAACCATAGATGGGAAAATTCGAATGTGAATGAACACCAGGATTCTTTCCTTCGGAACGAACCGTGGACGGGGAAATCACACCAGGATTCGTTCCATCAGAACGAACCGTGGATGGGAAATTTCCAATATGAATGAACACCAGGATTCGTTCCATCTGAATGAACCGTGGATAGGTAATCAATGTAAATGAACACCACGATTCGTTCCATCGGAACGAAGCTTGGATGGGAAAGTCACACCTGGATTCGTTCCATCCGAACGAACTGTCGATGGGAAAATCACACCAGGATTCGTTCCATCGGAACGAACCATGGATTGGAAAATCAGACCAGGATTTGTTCCGTTGGAACGAACCGTGGATAGGAAAATCTCACCTGGATTCGTTCCATCGGAACGAACTGTGGATGGAAAATTTTAAATGTGAATGAACATCGGGATTTGTTCCATCGGAACGAACCGTGGATGGGAAACTCTCAATAGGATTCGTTCTATTAGAACAAACCGTGGATTGGAAAATCAATGAAAATTAACACTAGGATACGTTCCATCGGAACGAACCATGGTTGGGAAAATCACACCAGGATTCGTTCCATCGGAACGAACCGTGGATGGGAAAATTCAAATGTGAATGAACGCCAGGATTCGTTCGATCGGAACAAACCGTGGATGGGAAAATCACATAAGGTTTTGTTCCATCAGAACGAACCGTGCATTGGAAAATTCAAATGTGAATGAACACCATGATTCATTCCAGCGAAACGAACCATGGGTGAGAAAAACACACAAGGATTCGTTCCATCGGAACGAACCGTGGGTGAGGAAAAAACACAAGGATTCGTTCCATCGGAACGAACCGTGGATAGGGAACTCTCACAAGGATTCGTTCTATCAGAACAAGACGTGGATAGGAAAATCAATGAAAATGAACAATAGTATTCCTTCCATCGGAATGAACCGTGGATGGGAAAGTCACACCTGGATTCGTTTCATCGGAACAAACCGTGGATGGGAAAATTAAAATGTAGAGGAACACCAGGATTCATTCCATCAGAGTGAACCATGGCTGGGAAAATCACACCTGGATTCGTTCCAACTGAACGTACCATGGATGGGAAAATCACACCAGGATTCGTTCCATCGGAACGAACCGTCGATGGGTAATCAATGTAAATGAACACCAGGATTGGTTCCATCGGAACGAAGCTTGGATGGGAAAGTCACACCTAGATTCGTTCCATCGGAACGAACCGTGGATGGAAAAATCACACCAAGATTCGTTCCATCGGAAAGAACCATGGATGGGAAAATCACACCTGGATTCGTTCCGTTGGAACAAACCGTGCATAGGAAATTCTCACCATGATTCCTTCCATCGGAACGAACTGTGGATGGAAAAATTTAAATGTGAATGAACTTCGGGATTCGTTCCATCGGAACGAACCGTGGATGGGAAAATCTCACCAGGATTCGTTCTATCAGAACAAACCGTGGATTGGAAAATCAAAGAAAATGAACACTAGGATTCGTTCCATCGGAACGAACCGTGGATGGGAAAATCCCACCAGGATTCGTTCCATCGGAACGAACCGTGGATTGGAAAATCACACTACGATTCGTTCCATAGGAACGAACGGTGGATGGCAAAATCACACCTGGATTCGTTCCATTGGAACGAACCGTGGATGGGAAAATTTAAATGTGAATGATCACCAGGATTCGTTTGATCGGAACAAACCGTGGATGGGAAAATCACACCAGGATTCGTTCCATCGGAACGAACCGTGGATTGGAAAATTCAAATGTGAATGAACACCATGACTCATTCCAACGGAACGAACCATTGATGGAGAAATCACACCAGGATTCGTTCCATCGGAACGAATCATGGATGTGAAAATCACACCTGGATTTGTTCCATCGGAACGAACCGTGGATTGGAAAATTCAATGTAAATGAACACTCGGATTCGTACCATCGGAACGAACTGTGGATGGGAAAATCACACTTGGATTTGTTCCATCGAAAGGAACCTTGTATAGGAAAATGAATGTAAATGAACACCATGATTCGTTCAATCGGAACGAACTGTGGATGGGAATGTCACACCGGTTTTCGTTTCGTCGGAACGAACCGTGGATGGGAAAATTAAAATGCAAAAGAACTCCAGGATTGATTCCATCGGAGAAAACCGAGGATGGGAAAATCACAACAGGATTTGTTCCATTAGAACGAACCGTGGAGCGGAAATTCACACCTGGATTCGTTCCATCAGAACGAACCGCGGATGGGAAAATTCATATGCGAAAGAACACCAGGATTCGTTCCATCAGAACAAACCATGGATGTGAAAATTCCTAAGTGAAAGAACACCAGGATTCGTTCCATCACAATGAACCGTGGATGGGAAAATCTCACCACGATTCGTTACATCGAAACGAACCGTGGATGGGAAAATTCAGATGTGAATGAACACCAGGATTCATTCCTTCAGAACGAACCGTGGACGGGGAAATCACACCAGGATTCGTTCCATCAGAACGAACCGTGGATGGGAAATTTCAAATATGAATGACCACCAGGATTCGTTCCATCTGAATGAACAGTGGATGGGTAATCAATGTAAATGAACACTAGGATTTGTTCCATCGGAACGAAGCTTGGATGGGAAAGTGACACCAGGATTCGTTCCATCGGAATGAACTGTGGATGGGAAAATCACACCAGGATTCGTTCCATCGAAACGAACGATGGATGGGAAAATCACACTAGGATTCGTTCCGTTGGAACGAATCGTGGATAGGAAAATCTCACCTGGATACGTTCCATCGGAATGAACTGTGGATGGAAAAATTTAAATGTGAATGAACATCAGGATTCGTTCGATCAGAACAAACCGTGGATTGGAAAATCAATGAAAATGAACACTATCGTTCGTTCCATCGGAACGAACCGTGGATGGGAAAATCACACTAGGATTCGTTCCATCGGAACGAACTGTGGATGGGAAAATTCAAATGTGAATGAACGCCAGGATTCGTTCGATCGGAACAAACCGTGGATGGGAAAATCACATCAGGATTCGTTCCATCAGAACGAACTGTGTATTGGAAAATTCAAATGTGAATGAACACCATGATTAATTCCAGCGAAACGAACCGTGGGTGGGAAAAACACACAATGATTCATTCCATCGGAACTAACCGTGGATGGGAAATTCTCACCAGGATTCGTTCAATCAGAACATGCCGTGGAAAGGAAAATCAATGAAAATGAACAAAAGTATTCGTTCCATCGGAATGAACCGTGGATGGGAAAATCACACCTGGATTCGTTTCATTGGAACGAACCGTGGATGGGAAAATTAAAATGTAGAGGAACACCAGCATTCATTCCATCGGAGCGAACCTTGGATGGGAAAATCACACCTGGATTAGTTCCATCAAAACGAAACATGGATGGGAAAATCACACTAAGATTCGTTCCATCGGAACGAACCGTGGATGGGAAAATCACACCAGGATTCGTTCTATTGGAACGAACCGTGGATTGGAAAATCTCACCAAGATTCTTCCATCAGAACGAACCGTGGAGGGAAAAATTTAAATGTGAATGAACTTCAAGATTCGTTCCATCGGTGCGAACCATGGATGGGAAAATTCAATGTAAAAGAACACCAGGATTCGTTCCAACGGAACGAACCGTGGATGGGAAAATTCAAATGTGAATGAACACCAGGATTCGTTCGATCGGAACAAACCGTGGATGGGAATTGACACCAGGATTCGTTCCATCGGAACGAATCGTGGATTGGAAAATCACATTAGGATTTGTTCCATAGGAACGAACGGTGGATGACAAAATCACACCTGGATTCGTTCCATCGGAACGAACCGTGGGTGGGAAAATTTAAATGTGAATGATCACCAGGATTCGTTTGATCGGAACAAACCGTGGATGGGAAAATCACACCAAGATTCGTTCCATCGGAACAAACCATGGATTGGAAAATTCAAATGTGAATGAACACCATGACTCATTCCAACGAAACGAACCATGGATGGAGAAATCACACCTGGATTCGTTCCATCGGAACGAATTGTGGATGGAAAAATCACACCTGGATTCGTTCCATCGGAACGAACCGTGGATTGGAAAATTCATTGTAAATGAACACTCGGATTCGTTCCATCGGAACGAACCGTGGATGGGAAAATCGCACTTGGATTTGTTCCATCGAAACGAACCTTGGATAGGAAAACGAATGTAAATGAACACCAGGATTCGTTCAATCGAAACGAACTGTGGATTGGAATATCACACCGGTTTTCGTTTCATCGGAACGAACCGTGGATGGGAAAATTAAAATGCAAAAGAACTCCAGGATAGATTCCATCGGAGAAAACAGAGGATGGGAAAATCACAACAGGATTTGTTCCATCAGAACGAACCGTGGACGGAAATTCACACCAGGATTTGTTCCATCGGAACGAACCGCGGATGGGAAAATTCAAATGCGAAAGAACACCAGGATTCGTTCCATCAGAACAAACCATGGATGTGAAAATTCCTAAGTGAAAGAACACCTGGATTCGTTGCATCAGACTGAACCGTGGATGGGAAAATCTCACCACGATTCGTTACATCGAAACGAACCGTGGATGGGAAAATTCAAATGTGAATGAACACCAAGATTCGTTCCTTCGGAATGAACCGTGGACGGGGAAATCATACCAGGATTCGTTCCATCAGAACGAACCGTGGATGGGAAATTTCAAATATGAATGAACACCAGGATTCGTTCCATCTCAATGAACCGTGGATATGTAATCAATGTCAATGAGCACCAGGATTTATTCCATCGGAACGAAGCTTGGATGGGAAAATCACACCTGGATTCGTTCCATCGGAACAAACCATGGATGGGAAAATCACACCAGGATTCGTTCCGTTGGAACGAACCGTGGATAGGAAAATCTCACCTGGATTCGTTCCATCGGAATGAACTGTGGATGGAAAAATTTAAATGTGAATGAACATCAGGATTCGTTCCATTGGAACGAACCGTGGATGGGAAAATCTCACCAGGATTCGTTCTATCAAATCAAACCGTGGATTGGAAAATCAATGAAAATGAACACTAGGATTCGTTCCATCGGAACGAACCATGGATGGGAAAATCACACTAGGATTCGTTCCATCGAAACGAACTGTAGATGGGAAAGTTCAAATGTTGGAACGAACCGTGGATGGGAAAATCATACTAGGATTCGTTCCATCGAAACGAACTATGGATGGGAAAATTCAAATGTGAATGAACGCCAGGATTCGTTCTATCGGAACAAACCGTGGATGGGAAAATCACATCAGGATTCGTTCCATTAGAACCAAACCGTGTATTGGAAAATTCAAATGTGAATGAGCACCATGATTCATTCCAGCGAAACGAACCGTGGGTGAGAAAAACACACAAGGATTCGTTCCATCGGAACGAACAGTGAATGGGAAAATCTCACCAGGATTCGTTCTATCAGAACAAGCCGTGGATAGGAAAATCAATGAAAATGAACAATAGTATTCGTTCCATCGAAATAAACCGTGGATGGGAAAATCACACTTGGATTCGTTTCATCGGAACGAATCGTGAATGGGAAAATTAAAATGTAGAGGAACACCAGGATTCATTCCATCGGAGCAAACCATGGATGGGAAAATCACACCTGGATTCGTTCCATCGAAATGAACCATGGATGGGAAAATCACACCAGGATTCATTCCATCGGAACGAACCGTGGATGGGAAAAACACACCTGGATTCGTATCGTTGGAACGAATCGTGGATTGGAAAATCTCACTTGGATTCGTTCCATCAGAAGGAACCGTGGATGGAAAAATTTAAATGTGAATGAACATCAAGATTCATACCATCGGAGCGAACCGAGGATGGGAAAATTCAACGTAAAAGAACACCAGGATTTGTTCCATCGGAACGAACCGTGGATGGGAAAATTCAAATGTGAATGAACACCTGGATTCGTTCAATCGGAACAAACCATGGATGGGAAATCACACTAGGATTCGTTCCATCGGAACTAACCGTGGATTGGAAAAACACACTTGGATTCGTTCCATAGGAACAAACGGTGCATGACAAAATCACACCTGGATTCATTCCATCGGAACGAACCGTGGATGGGAAAATTTAAATGTGAATGATCACCAGGATTCGTTTGATCGGAACAATCCGTGGATGGGAAAATCACACCAGGATTCGTTCCATCGGAACGAACCGTGGATGGGAAAATCACACCTAGATTCGTTCCAACGGAACGAACCGTGGATTGGAAAATTCAATGTAAATGAACACCCGGATTCGTTCCATCGGAATAAACCATGGATTTGAAAATTACACTTGGATTTGTTCCATCGAAACGAACCTTGGATAGGAAAATGAATGTAAATGAACACCATGACTCATTCCAACGGAACGAACTGTGGATGGGGAAATCACACTAGGATTCGTTCCATCGGAACGAACCGTGGATGGGAAAATCGCACCTGGATTCGTTCCATCGGAACGAACCGTGGATTGGAAAATTCAATGTAAATGAACACCTAGATTCGTTCCATCGGAACGAACCTCGGATGGGAAAATCACACTTGGATTTGTTCCATCGAAACGAACCTTGGATAGGAAAATGAATGTAAATGAACACCAGGATTCATTCAATCAGAACGAACCGTGGATGGGAATATCACACCGGTTTTCATTTCATCGGAACGAACCGTGGATGGGAAAATTAAAATGCAAAAGAACTCCAGGATTGATTCCATCAGAGAAAACCGTGGATGGGAAAATCACAACAGGATTTGTTCCATCAGAACGAACCGTGGAACGGAAAATAACTTTAGGATTCGTTCCATCGGAACGAACCGCGGATGGGAAAATTCAAATGCGAAAGAACTCTAGGATTGGTTCCATCAGAACAAACCATGGATGTGAAAATTCAAACGTGAAGAACACCAGGATTCGTTCCATCAGAATGAACCGTGGATGGGAAATTCTCACCACGATTCGTTACATCAAAACGAACCGTGGATGGGAAAATTCAAATGTGAATGAACACCAGGATTTGTTCCTTCGGAACGAACCGTGGACGAGGAAATCACACAAGGATTCGTTCCATCAGAACGAACCGTGGATGGGAAAATCTCGCTAGGATTCGTTCTATCGGAATGAACCGTGGATAGGAAAATCAATGAAAATGAACACTAGGATTCATTTCATCGGAATGAACCGTGGATGGGAAAATCACACTAGGATTCGTTTCATCGGAACAAACCGTGGATGGGAAAATTTAAATGTAAAAGAACACCAGGATTCATTCCATTAGAGCAAGCCATGGATGGGAAATTCAAACCATGATTCGTTCCACCGGAATGAACCATGGATAGGGAAAATCAATTTAAATGAACCCTATGATTCGTTCCATCGGATTGAACCGTGGATGGGAAAATCACACCAGGATTCGTTCCATCAGAACGAACGGTGGATGGGAAAATCACACTGGGATTCGTTCCATCGGAACGAACCGTGGATGGGATAATTTAAATGTGAATGATCTCCAGGATTCGTTCCATTGGAACGAACCTTGGATGGGAAATTCAATATAAAAGAACACCTGGATTTGTTCCATCGGAACGAACCATGGATGGGAAATTCACACCAGGATTCGTTCCATCGAAAAGAACCGTGGATGGCAAAATTCAAAAGTGAATGAAAACTAGGATTCGTTCGATCGAAACAAACCGTGGATGGGAAAATCACACTAGGATTCGTTCCATTAGAACGAACCGTGGATGGGAAAATCGCTCCAGGATTCTATCCATCGGAACGAACTGTGCATGAGAAAATTCAAATGTGAATGAAAACCATGATTTGTTCCATCGGAACAAACCGTGGATGGGAAAATCACACCAGGATTCGTTCCATCGGAACGAACCGTGGATAGGAAAATCACACCTGGCTTCGTTCCATGGGAACGAACCGTGGATGGGAATATTCGAAAGTGAATGAACGCCAGGAATCGTTCCATCGGAACGAACTGTGGATGTGAGAATTCAAAAGTAAAAGAACACTAGGATTCGTTCCGTCGGAACGAACCGTGGATGGGAAAATCACACAAGGATTCTTTCCATCGGAGCGAACCGTGGATGGGAGAATCACACCAGGATTCGTTCCATAAGAACGAACCGTGCATGGGAAAATTCAAATGTGAACGAACACCAGGATTCATTCCATCAGAACAAACCATGGATTTGAAAATCAAACCGAGATTCGTTCCATCGCAACGAACGGTGGATGGGAAAATCACACTTGGATTCGTTCCATCGGAACGAATCGTGCATGGGAAAATTCAAATGTGAATGAACACCATGATTCGTTCCATCGGAACAAACCGTGGATGGAAAAATCACACCAAGATTCGTTCCATTGGAACAAACCGTGCATGGGAAAATTCAAATGTGAACGAACACCAGGATTCATTCCATATGAACAAACCGTGGATGGGAAAGTCAAACCAGGATTCGTTCCATCGGAACGAACCGTGCATGGGATAATTCAAATGTGAATGAACACCATGATTCCTTCCATCGGAACAAACTGTCGATGGGAAAATCACACCAGGATTCTTTCCAACGGAGCGAACCGTGGATGGGAAAATCACACCAGGATTCGTTCCATCAGAATGAACCGTGCATGGGAAAATTCAATTGTGAATGAACACCATGATTCGTTCCCTCGGAACAAACCGTGGATGGGAAAAACACTACTGGATTCGTTCCATCAGAACAAACCGTGGATACGAAAATCACACCAGGATTCGTTCCATCGGAAGGAACCGTGGATGGGAAAATTCCAAAGTGAATGAACACTTGGATTCATTCCATTAGAACGAACCATGGATGGGAAAATCACACTAGGATTTGTTCCATTCGAACAAACCGTGGATAGGAAAATCAATGTAACTGAACACCATGATTCAGTCCATGCGAATGACCCGAGGATGGGAAAATTCATATGTAAAAGAACTCCAGGATTCATTCCATCGGAGCGAACCGTGGATGGGAAAATCACACCAAGAATCGTTCCATCGGAATCAACCGTGCATGGGAAAATTCAAATGTGAATGAACACCATGATTCGTTCCATCGGAACAAACCGTGGATAGGAAAATCACACCTGGATTTGTTCCATCAGAACGAACCATGGAAGGGGATATTCGAAAGTGAATGAACACCAGGATTCATTCCATCGGAACGAACCGTGGATGTGAGAATTCGAAAGTGAAAGAACACTAGGATTCGTTCCATCGGAAGGAACTGTGGATGGGAAAATCACACAAGGATTCGTTCCATTGGAAGGAACCATGGATGGGAAAATTCCAATGTGAAAGAACACCTGGATTCATTCCATCAGAACAAACCATGGATGGGAAAATCACACCAGGATTTGTTCCATGGGAACAAACCTTGGATAGGAAAATCAATGCAAATGAACACCAGGATTCATTCCATGCGAATGAACCATGAATGGGAAAATCACATCGGGTTTCGTTCCATCGGAATGAACCATGGAAGGGAAAATTCAAATGTAAAAGAACTCCAGGATTCATTCCATCGGAGCGAAGCGTGGATGGGAAATTCACACCAGGATTCGTTCCATCGGAACGAACCGTGCATGGGAAAATTCAAATGTGAATGAACACTAGGATTCGTTCCGTCGGAACGAACCGTGGATGGGATAATTCAAATGTTAATGAACACCAGGATTTGTTGCATCGGAACGAGCTGTGGATGGGAATATTCAAATGTGAATGAACACCAGGGATGGAACGAACCTCGGATGTGACAATTCAAAAGTGAAAGAACACTCGGATTCATTCCATCGGAACGAACCATGGATGGGAAAATTCAAATGTCAATGAACAGCAGGTTTCATTCCTTCAGTACGAACAGGGGAAGGGAAAATCACACCATGATTCGTTCCATCGGAACGAATCGTGGATGGGAAAATTAAAATGTAAATGAACACCAGGATTCTTTCCATCGGAACGAATCGTGGATAGGAAAATCTATGTAAATGAACACCAAGATTCGTTCCATCGGATAGAACCGTGGATAGGAAAATTCAAAATTAAATGTACACCACGATTCGTTCCATCGAAACGAACCATGGATGGGAAAATCACACAAGGATTTGTTCCATCGTAACGAACCGTGGATGGGAAAATTCAATGTAAACAAACACCCGGATTCGTTCCATCGGAAGGAACCGTGGATGGGAAAATCACACAAGGACTTTTTCCATCGGAACGAAACATGGATAGGAAAATCAATGTTAATGAACGCCAGGATTCGTTCCATCAGAACGAACCGTTGATGGGAATATCACATCGGGTTTCGTTTCATCGGAACGAACCGTGGATGGGAAAATTCAAATGTACAAGAACCCCAGGATTGATTCCATCGGAGAAAACCATGGATGGGAAAATCACACCAGGATTCGTTCCATCAAAACGAATCGTGGATGGGACAATCACACCAGGATTCGTTCCATCAGATCGAACCATGGATTGGAAAATCACCCCAAGATTTGTTCCATCGGAACGAACCGTGGATGGGAAAATTCAAATGTGAAAGAACACCAAGATTCATTCCATCGGAACGAACCGTGGATGAGAAAATCACACCAGGATTCGTTCCATCAGAACGAACCATGGATTGGATAATTCAAATGTTAATGAACACTAGGATTTGCTGCATAGGAACGAACCGTGGATGGGAAAATTCAAATGTGAATGAACACCAGGATTCGTTACATCGGAACGTACCTTGGATGTGACACTCAAAAGTGAAAGAACACCAGGATTCGTTCCATCGGAACGGACAGTGGATTGGAAAATCACACCAGGATTCGTTCCATCGGAACGAACGTTGGATGGGAAAATTCAATGTAAACGAACACACGGAGTCGTTCCATCGGAACGAACTGTGGATGCGAAAATCACACGAGGACTTGCTCCATCGGAACGAAACGTGGATAGGAAAATCAATGTAAATGAAACCAGGATTCGTTCCATCAAAAGGAACCGTGGATGGGAATATCACACCAGGTTACATTTCATCGGATTGAACCATTGACGGGAAAATTCAAATGTACAAGAACTCCAAGATTGATTCCATCGGAGAAAACCGTGGATGGAAAAATCACAACTGGAATCGTTCCATCAGAACGAACCGTGGCTGGGAAAATCACACCAGGATTCGCTCCATCGGATCGAACCGTGGATTGGAAAATCACCCCAAGATTCGTTCCATCGGAACGAACCGTGGATGGGAAATTTCAAATGTGAAAGAACACTAGGATTCGTTCAATTGGAACAAACCATGGATGTGAATATTCAAATGTGAAAGAACACCAGGATTCGTTCAATCGGAACAAACCGTGGATGTGAATATTCAAATGTGAAAGAACACCAGGATCCGTTCCATCAGAACGAACCGTGGATGGGAAAATCACACCACGACTCGTTACATCAGAACGAACCGTGGATGGGAAAATTCAAATGTGAATGAACACCCGGATTCGTTCCATCGGAACGAATCGTGGATGGGAAAATTCAAATGTGAATGAACACCAAGATTCATTCCATCGGAACGAACCGTGGATAGGGTAATCAATGTAAATGAACACCATGATTCGTTCCATCGGAACGAACCATGGATTGGAAAATTACACCAGGATTCGTTCCATCGGAATGAACCATGGATGGGAAAATTCAATGCAAAAGAACACCAGGATTCGTTCCATTGGAACAAACCGTGGATGGGAAAATCACACCAGGATTCATTCCATCGGAACGAATCGTGGATGGGAAAATTCAAATGTGAATGAACACCATGATTCGTTCCATCGGAACAAACCGTGGAATGGAAAATCACACCAGGATTCATTCCATCAGAGCGAACCGTGGACTGGAAATTTCAATTGTGAATGAACAACATGATTCATTCCAGCGAAACGAACCGTGGATTGGAAAGTCACACTTGGATTTGTTCCATCGGAACGAACCGTGGATGAGAAAATTCAAATGTGAATGAACACAAGGATTCCATTGATAGGAACAAACCGTGGATGGGAAAATCACACCAGGATTCGTTCCATTGGAATGAACCGTGGATCGAAAAATTCAAATGTGAATGAACACCATGATTCAATCCAGCGGAACGAACCGTGTGTGGGAAAAACACACGAGGATTCATTCCATCGGAACGAACAATGGATGGGAATATCTCACCAGGATTCTTTCAATCGGAACGAACCGTGGATTGGAAAATCAATGAAAATGAACACCAAGATTCGTTCCAATGGAACGAAACATGGATGGGAAAATCACACTAGGATTTGTTTCATCGGAACGAATCGTGTATGGGAAAATTTAAATGTAAAAGAACACCAGGATTCATTCCATCGGAGTGAAACTTGGATGGGAAAATGAAACTAGGATTCGTTCCATCGGATTGAACCGTGGATAGGAAAAATCAATGTAAATGAACACTAGGATTCGCACTATCGGAACGAACAGTGGATGGGAAAATCACACCTGGATTCGTTCCATCGCAACGAACCGTGGATGGGAAAATATAAATGTGAATGATCACCAGGATTCGTTCCATCCGAACGAACCTTGGATGGGAAAATTCAATGTAAAAGAACACCAGGATTCGTTCCATCGGAACGAACCATGGATGGGAAAATTACACCAGGATTCGTTCCATCAGAAAGAACCATGGATGGGAAAATTCAAATGTGAATGAAAACTAGCATTCGTTCGTTCGGAACAAACCGTGGATGGGAAAATGACACCTGGATTCGTTCCATCGGAACGAACCATGGATGGGAAAATCACACTAGGATTCATTCCATTTGAACGAACCGTGGATGGGAAAATTCAAATGTGAATGAACAGCATGATTCGTTCCATCGGAACGAACCGTGGATGGGAAAATCACACCAGGATTCGTTCCATCAGAATGAACCGTGGATGTGAGAATTCAAAAGTGAAAGAACACTAGGATTCATTCCATCGGAACGAACCGTGGATGGGAAAATCACATCAGGATTCGTTCCATCGGAACGAACCGTGGATGGGAAAATTCCAATGTGAATGAACACCAGGATTCATTCCATCAGAACGAACCATGGATGGGAAAATCACACCATGATTTGTTACAATGGAAAAAACTGTGGATAGGAAAATCAATGTAAATGAACACCAAGATTCGTTCCATCCGAACGAACCTTGGATGGGAAAATCACACCGGGTTTCGTTCCATCGGAACAAACTATGGATGTAAAAATTTAAATGTGAATGAACACCAGGATTCATTCCATCGGAATGAACCGTGGATGGGAAAATTCATTGCAAAAGAACACCAGGATTCATTCCATCACAACGAACCGTGGATGGGAAAATTCAAATGTGAAGGAACACCATGATTCGTTCCATCGTTAGGAACCGTGGATGGGAAAATCACACCAGGATTCATTCCATCGGAACGAACCGTGGATGTGAGAATTCAAAAGTGAAAGAACACCAGGATCTGTTCCATCGGAACGAATAGTGGATGGAAAAATTCCAATGTGAATGAACACCTAGATTCATTCCATCAGAACGAACCATGGATGGGAAAATCACACCAGGATTTGTTCAATTGGAACAAAACGTGGTTAGGAAAATCAATGTAATTGAACACCTGGATTCGTTCCATCCGAACGAACCATGGATGGGAAAATCACACCGGGTTTCGTTCCGTCGGAACGAACTGTGGATGGGAAAATTAAAATGTAAATGAACTCCAGGATTCATTCCATTAGAGCGAACCGTGGATGGGAAAATCACACCAGGATTTGTTCCATCGGGACGAACCGTGCATGGGAAAATTCAAATGCGA
>JAMKQA010015306.1:0-12292 GCA_024699735.1 Posidonia australis
AAGGATGGTGTTTGCTATAGGCAGTAAGTCACTTATTCGACGGATGCACCGAAAGTCATGACTTGTTGCCAAATGCAAATGCAAAATGCGTGCACCTACTGATCTAAATGCTGGGGATGTGATGCTAATGCAAGATGCCAATGCAAGAGCCGATACTGAAAGCCGATGCGAAACTATTGTTAATCCTGAAAACACAAACAGAAGAAAGCACTGGCAAGAAAATGATAAGTTGTCGGACTCATCAGCCGGATTATGAGGTTATCAACCCAAGAGACGGTATACGACAGGCTAACCAAGCCTTGTACACCCCGGACGCCTAACAGTGTGACGGTTGTTAACCGAGTAGTTGGGGGTACCAGTCCAAGAAAAAAAGGGGGGCATGACAAATAGATTATTTGTCAAGCAAAGCAGGGCCGAGTCCACACAGACCAAAGGCGAACAAAGAGATTTCGCGCCCATGAAAACTCAAAAGGGAAAACAAAAGGACCCTGACCACCCGGTCAGAGGGTCCAACAACTAGATTCCATGCCCGTGAAAATCCAGAAGAGAAAAGAAAAAGGACCTTGACCGCCCGGTCAGAGGGTCAAACAACTGGATTTCCTGCCCAGGGAAAATCGAGAAAAGGGCTAGGACCTTGACCATCTGGTCGAAAGGTCGAGCCACGTGATTTCCTGCCCCAGGAAATCCGAGAAAGGGGCTGGGACCCTGACCTTCAGGTCAAAGGTTCAAGCCATGGAATTTCCTGCCCAAGGAAATCCAAGAGAGGGGCTAGGACCTTGACCATCAGGTCAAAAGCTCGAGCCACGGGATTTCTTGCCCAAGGAAATCCGAGAGAGGGGCTAAGACCTTGACCATCAGGTCAAAAGCTCGAGCCACGGGATTTCTTGCCCATGGAAATATGAGAAACCAAGGACTTTAACCGCCCGGTCAAAGCCAAGGAGCTGGATTTCGCGCCCGCGAAAATCCAAAGGAGCAAAGGACCATGACCGCCCGGTCAAGATCAAGCAAGCTGGATCCCACGGCCGCGGAAAACCAAAGGGGCAAAGGACATTGACCGTCAGGTCAAAGTCAAGCAAGCTGGATCCCGCGCCTGCTGAAATCCAAAGGGGCAAACGACCTTGATTGCCCGGTCAAAGTCAAGCAAGCTGGATTCCGCGCCCACGGAAATCCAATGGGGCAGAGGACCTTGACCACCCGGTCAAAGTCAAGCAAGTTGGATTCCGCGCCTGCGAATATCCAAAAGGGCAAACGACATTGACCGCTCGGTCAAAGTCAAGCAAGCTGGATCCCGCGCCCGCGGAAATCCAAAGGGGCAGAGGACCTTGATTGCCTGGTCAAAGTCAAGCAAGCTGGATCCCCCGCCCGCAGAAATGCAAAGGGGCAAATGACATTGACCGCTCGGTCAAAGTTAAGCAAGCTAGATCCCGTGCCCGCGGAAATCCAAAAGGGCAAAGGACATTGACCGCCTGGTCAAAGTCAAGCAAGATGGATTCCGCGCCCGCGGAAATCCATAGGGGCAAACGACATTGACTGCCCAGTCAAAGTCAAGCAAGTTGGATTCCGCGCCCGTGGAAAACCAAAGGGGCAAAGGACCTTGACCGCCCTGTCAAAGTCAAGCAAGCTGGATTTCGTGCCCGTAGAAATCCAAAGGGGCAAACGACATTGACCGCCTAGTCAAAGTCAAGCAAGCTGGATTCCGCGCCCGCGGAAATCCAAAGGGGACAGAAGGGTCTCATCTGTTCAGGATGAGATCTCGGAAAACAAAGCGATAACCCCATGATTATTCCCTTGGAAGGAACTGCAATATGCTGATGGCCGAGGTTGCGGTGCGGAGACTGGCACTCTTGTCGAGATGCATGCTCAGATCTCTCATTTGCTGTGATTCTCCAAATTGCTTGCAAAAGGTGAGGACTTATGTGCAAATATCCACAATTTCTGGGCTTTACTGCAAATTGCCCAACAAAACTACTTTTTGATTACTATACTGCCATCGTGCTATGACATTTGAGATTCTGTTGTCTATCAACAAATATCTGCTTTGAAACAAACCTCCCACGCCCTCCATGGACTGATTTGCAATTTTACAAAATGCAGGGGGTTTTCTACAAATTACCCCACATGGTGCTTTCTGTGAGCTACATGTTGAAAACTACATACTCTGCATTGGGTGCATAAGTTGTGAGATGATAAGGGCTGGAACGCAATTGTCCCGGTCATTTTGCATTTCTGCACCTTGTCTTATTTCATGCGTGGGCCCACTGATTAACTGCCATAACTGCCAAAAAATATTTTCTTTGCTGCTAGGAACTACAAGGGGCTGCTGTTGCTGTGCATGCTTCTTGCTTTTTAGGTTCCATATCTCTACAACAATCATGCATAAACTTTCATGTTTAAATTTTTCTTCCTTCCCCCGTAAGACGAACCGTCCCTTCTTCTTCTTATTCTTTTTCTCTCCTCACGAAAACCCGCATCTTCCTCCTCTCTTCTTCTCAGCGGTGGAAACCCATTTTTCCTCCCATTTGCAGCGGCTGTGCGCGAGGGGTGTGCCGACGGGGTGCTTGTTGCTGGTGCACGCGTAAGGCACGTAGGCGTGGTGCGGAGCAGTCGCGGCGGCGTCACGGTCTGCGGTGGCATGGAACAAACCCTCCAGGACTGGCTGGACCGAGGTTCGCCGGTGATGGTAAGCTCTGATCTCCTCTTCTCTTTGCACGTGCTTGCATGCCTCCTCTGTTCCGGGTAGTTGACGGCTGGAGGGGCTCCGACGGGTAAGGAGCCGCAGGCCCGTTCTGTGCAGGTTGCGGCGGCGGACTGCGGGCGTAATGGCTGGGGGTTCCAGCGGGCTGGTGGCTCTCGGGCTGCGGGTTGCTGGGGCTAAGCTGTTGAGGCGACAGGCTCCGGTGAACTGTACCGCGCGGTGGCTGTGAGCTTTGGAAATGCGAGCACGCCAGGGGAAGGCGCGGGCGGCAGGGAGTGATGGTTGGCTGCCGGCGGTGCTCCGACGAGCAAGGGCGATGGCCTGTGGTTGCAGTAGAAGCCACGCGGTGGCGGGTTGTAGATGAGTTGGTCGTGAGGCTAGTTGAGTCGGGCACATATTTGTTGCTTGCTTATGCCATATTACCCCATCATCACTGATTATTACTGCTAACTGCTCTGCATCAAATTGCTGAACCACTTTATAGCCTTCATTTTTACAAATTCAACAATCAAACACTGATATGCTATAGCCTTCATTAAAATGCCCTGCATTTTGCTATTATGCCAATGACTGTAATGCCAGATTTGATTTTGACATTTTCTACATTTATCATGTCTGCTATTGCTGTTTAATTCTTGGTCTGACTTCCTTTTCTACAGAATGACTCAGTTCCCGAGGCGGGAACCCCACAATCTTCGTGGGATATGCCTTCTAGCTCTCGTTCCAAATGACGAGGCAGCTCTTCAAGGTCGCGGGCCTCTAGTTCGACTCCTACTATCCCTGCTGAGGTAAGCCCGAACTGAATATTAAAAAGGTATTCAAATCCAGTGTTTTCTGACAATGCATTTTCAGGAGTCCGAAAATTTCGAGGGGCGGTTGCTGAGTGACCGTCACATCTGCGAGAGTCCCGAGTTTGGGGTAATTCTTCTGCTTTAGGAAGCTTTATCATTATAAATCGCTTTCTGCTTTTGACTCGGCTTTAACTCTATGCTTGATATTTCAGGATGGGGATGCTAGCCAAATCATGCGATGCCACTGGGGTCCGATGCTCGAACATTTCCATCGTCTACCGGAGTTTCTGCAGGACTTCCTCCACCACTAGTCTCTATTTGGTGGTTTGCTACGTCTACCCATCATCCATGGCCACTACAACTTTTTCCGAGCCTTGGTAGAAAGGTGGAGGTTCGAGACACACTCCTTCCACTTTCCCTTTGGTGAGCTGACTGTTCTGCCCGATCAGTGGGCTTTGTTGACGGGCCTTCCTTTTGGTGACGAGCCCATTATTGATGAGACTACCCACGGCTTCCACCTTGCGCCTGCACATCTTGGTTGTGTCCCTCCTAAGCCACCTAGGGGGAAGCATATGATCACCGTGGGGTGGTTAAGGGAATGGGACAAGTTCTGGCCCCACCCGGAGCCTGATAGTGAGGAAGTAGATTTTGTACTGAGGCACTTTCTGTTGGAGCTGCTGGCTTTGATCTTCTGCGATTCGTCGGCCTACTGTATCCATGTTGATTGGATTGCATATCTGACCAACCTGGAGCATCTGGATCACTATGACTGGATCGGTGCTAGCTACACTTGGCTGATCTGTGGGCTCGACAATGTGGTCAAGCTTGGGCGCTGCTCTTATGTAGGATTGTACCCTCTGCTGACTGTAAGTATTTGCTTCTATTACCTTGCAAAACAAACTTCTTTTATGCTTTATACTTGAAATACTGACTTGTGCTTGCATTTACAGTACTGGATCATGGAGCACATCACCAGAGGGCATTGCTTTGGCCGTCTGCGGGACGAGCTCCTGCCCTTTCCCCGCTAGTGGGTCTAGCCTGACCATCGGGCTGCTGTTGGGGTGTTTAGCTATGAGTCCTACCGGTATCTACTGGACCTGGTAGAACTCGAGGATGTAAGTCTCCTTCTGCCTTTTAACTTTGCATGCCTGTTGTATTTTCTTTGCTTACAATTTCCTGCTTCTGTAACAGGTCCACCTACGCCCATTTGTTCGATATGATGGCTTCGACTGGGCTCCCTTGAACTCTGGTCGTGTTCTTAGGGATAAACAAGTGAGATTTTATTACATGAAGAAGTCGGCCTACTATCTCCCAGGGCATGTGCGGCATCAGTTCTCTGATGTATTCTGCATTCCTGCCCCTCCCCTGCTGACATGGATCGCCCGGCTACAACTCGTTCTGTTGCTAGAAGCCGCCATGCAGCTGCCATGGCTTCTCAGGATATCCTTCGAGAATTCAACTACACAGACTTCCTTGCTTGGTACAGGCGTGTGGGGAAGCCGTACCGGTTCGAGGAGGCCGTGCGGGATAGCCAGCGTGGGATGTGGTATGCGTCTAGCTGGGCTCAGGTACAGAATTTCAATTTCTGCTTTTCATTGCTTTCATGTGAATTATGACAATCTGACATTCGCTATAATTCATAGGGCTTCGAGGAGCAATTTGGGGCCTTCTATGCTGACATCCGCCGGAAAAGGGTAAAATTCTACTTTGCAACCTACCATCTTGACAATATTTGACACCTCTGCTATTTTACAGGAACTGCACAGGCGCAACATCATCAGGGTATGCTTCTCCCTTCTGCTTCTGCCGCCGCTTTAAAAATTCTTATTGCTAACACAAGTTTGCTTTTGCAGCAAGATTTTCCTGTCGAGAGAGAGAATGTAGCCAGCAGCGAGGATTTCACTATAGAGGCGTCTGAGGAGGACTGTTCAGACACCGAGGTCACCCAGGCAGTTCGCGACTCTGCTCCTCGCTCTCAGGCTACCGCAGCTGCTCAGTGGTCCCTCTGAATCACTCGACGAGGCAACAGAACCTTGGCTGAGTACTTTCAAAAGGTGGCGTCCGCCGAGGAAGATTCGAAGGAAGAGTAGCTTTATTTGTAATTTTGCTGGAAATTCTGTAATAATACTTGCACTTTGTAACATTTTCTGAAAATGTATAAGAAAATTTCTGATTCCACAATGTGCCCCTCGGGGTTTTGTATGTGCAGGATGTATGCAAAAAATATATTCCATGCAGGGTTAAACAATTGGCGTCGATTTTGGCGATGTCAACATTCTGAACAGGTGCTGCTGAAATTTTCTGTTATTCCAGGCGCCACCTATGTGCGTCGCCTCGGTGCGCCGCATAGGTGCGTCTGTGATATGTGCCTCATAGGTGTGTCTCCAGAAATGGCGAGTTTCGTTTTCCGTTTTTACTGAAACCCTTCCAGGTCTTCTATATAAGCCTACATCCCGCGAGAGGCAGCGCCGTCCTTTCTGAAAAAACTCGACGGCAGACCTTGCTTCTTCATTTCTGCTCATCTTTTGATCTTCCTAGACACGAATTCTGCATCACGATGGTATGTGTTTTCCTATTTTACGTGCTTCCTGTTACTGGTCCTTGCAGATTCTGCTTGCTTTCTGTTATTGCCTTTGCAAATTTGCCCTCCCTGCTACATGTCTTTGCAGATATTGGAGCAATGCTAATGTCTTTGCAGATTTTTTTCCTGCTACGTGTCTATGCAGATATTGGAACAATGCTAGTATCTTTGCAGATTTGCATTCCTGCTACGTGTCCATGCAGATTTTTATTTGTTTTCTATTACATGCCCCTGTAGATATATATTTTTTGCTTTTTATACTACTTCCATGGCTGCAGACTTTGAACAATGCTTCTTGATTTTCTACATGTGTTTCTTGTATCATATCATGCTAGATTGCTATGCTTGTCCCATGCTTATGTCAAATTCCATCTTTTACTGCCATATTTGCAGAGCTATCCCACCATGGTGACCCCCAGGCATTGCTTTGACACCTTGCTTGGATGGATCGATGCTTTGACGGTCGATGATCGGAAGCAACTCCGGATTTGGGGTATTTCTTCTTCCCTCCTAAGCATAGCCAAAGTGGAGGTTAACTGGCATTTGCTATGTGCCATGGCTCGATTCTGGAAACCAGCTCTGCATGTTTTCTGCTTTGGGAAAGTGGAGATGACTCTAACTCTGGAGGAAGTCAGGCGAATCTGTGGCCTATCCCCTTTCATGTCCTCACCAGTGTTTTACTGCCATGCCAGTTATGCACACGTCATGAGCCGGCTCACATGTATTGCCAAAGAGGTTTGTGAGGAGAAGCTCATCTGTAAGGATGGTCCTACACCCATGGTGCGCTTGGATTATTTCAACTCAATGATTGGTTCCTGCTCCTCCATGGGTACTCCATGGCTGTATTGCTTCGTGCTGCGCTTTCTTGAGGAGCTGGTCTTTAGCCATGGCTGGATGACTGTGGCTATTGAGCTAGCAGAAATAGCCTGGGTGGTAGTGGTTTGCTAGATCGACTTGGCCCCTATCCTGCTTGCCGAAACCTACGTTGGCTTGGACCGGGCGTTGAGGCTCTCCCGCCACTTCTATGGATGTGGCGCCCTGGTGCAAGTAAGCAGATCACTTGACAATATTTAATAATATTCTACTGTGCTTTCATTAATCATGACTCCATTTTTGCCAGGTTTGGTTTGCCACCCATATGGGAATGAAAATTCTGTGCCCTCGGCCTTCTGTTTTTGAGGCTTATAGCTGCACCCATCACTCGAGGTCACTCCCGGGGGTGCACGAGTTGTGTGACAAGCTGTGGAATCTTGATGCGAATTCTGTGACATGGTGCATCATATCTTCTGCATCACAGAACTTTACTGCCTTTTTTAATGCCACAGACATGCGACTTGTGGTCCTTCCTGGATTGTCTGGTGGCATGGAGTATCACCCGTCCGGGTCCTTCGCTAGTTTGGCTTCTGCCAGGACTCGATAGAGCAGAGTGCCTACCCAGATGGATTGAAAAAGCATGTTGTAGGCTCAAATGCATCCATTACCGAGTTGGCCCGATGAATGAGTGCTGGCATCAAGTCTTCTAGTCTTGCCACCGTCAAAGGCTCTGGCTGCACAGCTTGGTACGAGGCTGAGATAAGAGAGACGTGGCCTTTGAGCGAGATTCCGCCTAGTGGACCAATTTCATGGAGGCTAGCAGTTCAAAGAAGCCCCGAACTGATTAGCGATATTTGTATTCATGATAAGGCACAATAAAATTGATGTTGCTTTGCATTGCTTATTATGGTTCTTGCAAGTCTATACCCGCTAATCCGGATCAATTTAATTGGCATGTCGCTGATTTCAAATCCGTCTATTTTAAAGAAGTGACTATCATACCCCTGGCTGAATGCTCGCTTGCTCAAACCACGAATCATAAGGCAGCTGACATGCCCTTGGTCGAAATATGAACAAAATGCCTTGCAATTATGCTTAACTAGATATGTGCCCTAGTTAAATGCTTATTCGACTCATAAGGCAGCTGGCATGCCCCTGGTCGAAATGCGAACAAAATGTCTTACAATTATGCTTAATTAACATGCACCCTAGCTAAATGCTTACACGACTCATAAGGCAGTTGACATGCCCCTGGTCGAAATGGGAACAAAATGCAAAGAAATGTTTAATTGTTATATTGGTGCCCTCAGCGCCAAGGAAGCCTGTTTTGCCTGCTATAAGAGGTGACACTGTCTCCGACTCATGCGATACTAACCTAAGCACTTAGGTTTATTTGTGGCTCTCCTTCAGATTTATGGGCCTCATGCCAAAGTCTTGGGGTCCTATATCTATTCTTTTGAGGATTCATTTTTTCTTTTCTCCCTTATGGGCATGCTAACTGACCCTACTCCTGCTTGAAGGTAATAAACACTTATGCTGAGAAGGTGGCTGCTATTTCCCTTGTGCTGAAGGGGTGGCTAGTCCCTTTGATCGTTTGGGCTTAATAAGTGCATGCTTCGACTCCTCTCCAAGCTAGATGGTAGGAGTAAGGTTGTTCACATGCCTCTCTCAGTGGAGCTCAGCTTCTATCTACTACTTTGGTCTCCTTATTTCTTTTATGCTCCAAGGTCTTGTGCATTTTTCCTTACTACTCACTCTCTTTCTAGACCTAACATTTTAACTCCCTCTCGAGATATAGGTCCCGTGGGAATTTGTACATTTAGCCCACTCCTTTGAAATCCCTCTCTCACATCCTAAGCTTCTAGGGTAGTAGCACATGAGGAGAACTTGACACATCTTTCGCATGCAGGCTCCCAATTATCCTCATTGGGCAACGATGATGCGATATATATATAAAAAAAAGAAAAAAAAGATGTTGAGGATTATTTATGCTGTGCAATAATGCATGACTCAAGGTGCAAGGCATTTTGGATCAGCTGAGTCATTGATAGTACTTCTTTAAATAGGAGGCGTTGACGGACTCTAACTGCTCTGCATGGTCCATGCCCTCAAGAATGACTGCACCCCCTGACAGGGCGTCCTTTTCAAATGCCGAGTCAGTGATGTCCACTGAAAAGACTTCCTCTGATTCTGCACCCTGATGGCGTTTAAGGACTGTCCCAGTGACTTTTGTGTTTCTGTGCCGACATTGCAATGCTGCTCATGCTTTCCCGTCTGGACGACCTGGGGAGCTAAGAGTCTCTGCCTTCGATGTGGATGCCTCTTTATTCTTGTCTTTGCTAACTGTACACAATTTTGTTTGCTGGCGGCTGTTCTGCTGTAGACTGGTGGGGCCACCATCTGTCCCACTCGTGCTTGCTTCATGATTCTGATCCTCACCCTCAAAGTGAGGCCTATATTGCCAATACCAACTAGACCCGCCTCCCGGCTGACAGGAGATTGACTCCAATGGTCTAGTATCCCTCTCATCTGTTTCTTGCAGGACCATAATTGAAGCCTGGTCCTGGGGTGGTACTGGTGTATCTGCTGGTGGTGCTGTAACAACTGCTTTGCCCTTCCTTCTGCGGTCATTCTCCGCTATATCCTCTGCAAGCATGTCTAGCTGCTCCTGAAATAACCGGTCTAGATCCCCGATATCATCATCTGAGTCTGTCTCTTGGACCAAAACCTGAGCTACTGACTGCTCCGCCTGCTTTCTGCTCTGCATGACACCCTGCCATATGCTCTGCTGTTCTGGCTGACTATTATCTTGATATAAACCCTCTAGGCAGACCCAGGCTGTTGATGCTGACACTGTGTTGGAACTGCGGTTCGGATCCATGATGCCTGCGCTAACAAAGTTGGATAAATCTCGTGGAATAATGATCCTGGAAGACTTACCCCGGCGCTGTGATCGCTTCTTCTGACTGCCTCGCTCGTAACCTAAACCGTCTTTCTCAACCCATTCTTCGACTTCGATCGGCTCGGCGATTCCCTCACCATAAAGCCCAAGAGGTGATCCTTTCTCATATCCCCATTTGCGACAAAGGTTGTCGATCATCAAGTGGGGGTTGCCAGAAATGGCCAAATGGCCGGCAAGCTCTGATGGTGGAATGAAATTAACCGGTTCAAACCGATTAACCCAGAAGAGGACATCGGTGGGCTTAGGCTCGAAGTGAACAATCTACGGGGTTAGAGCTGCGACAGACTCAACCTTCGCCATGTCTTCTGCCAGGACAACAACGACGTTGTCATCCCAACAGAACTTAATCATGCGATGGAGGGTTGAAGGAATGATTTGATGCTTGTGAAGCCAAGGGCGTCCAAGCAAGAGATTGAAAGAAGGTTCAATATCAACGACGTAGAACTCCACGTCGAAGCGAGCAAGGCCAGTGGTCAGGGGAATGATAAGAATCCCAAGCGCATCATGATGCATATTATCAAATCCTGTCATCCCTTTCATAGCTGGTATAACGTCCTCAGCCTTGAATCCGAGTGCATTTGCTGTGCACAAGGGGCAGACATTAAGGCCTGCTCCATTGTCCACCAGTGTGAGGGGGATGCGAAAGCTTTGATACTGCGCAATGATGAATAAGGGAGAGTTGTGGTTGGTGCCAGAAGGAGGTAGCTCTTGGCTGGAGAAGGAGATGACCTGAGGTGTAGCGATCATTCCTACCATGTTCTCTAGGGTAGTAGGCTCTATAGACTGGGATACATGGGCTGCCTGAACGACCCTAAGGAAAGCTTCCCTATGTTCGGCCGATGTATGAATCAGATCCCAAATGGAAATGTCGGCTCTAACCTTCTTTAGCTGGGCGGTGATGTTAGCTGAAGGTTGGCTGCTGGTGGTAGGATAGGACGGTGCTACTCTAGGCCTAGGCAGCTGAGGCGAATGTGCCTGGGATTGGACAGGGGTTACTGCTATAGGTGCTGAGGGCCTGGATGGCTGGGCCTGCAACTGGTTAGGGACTTGGGTAAAGGGGTTAGGCCTGGTGGCTGCGGGTTTGTATACTCTACCCAATCGCGTCACATCTGCACACATTCCTGTGGCATAATTGTGAGGAACACGATGCATGTCGCGGGTTAGAGTAACAACAACTGGAGGACGAGCTGCTAACTATACAGGTGAGGTTGAAGGATTAGGGCAAGCAGGGGTATTTACCTAGGGACGCTGGTAGTACTGGTGAGGGTATTGGTGGATTAGAGGGCGTGCTGGCTGTGTTGGTCTGGATTGGGGCCAGGCTGCTAAATAAACTGGAGCTGAAGGCTGGGGATGAGCTACAGGTGGCACCTCAGGGTTCTCCGACTCAACAACAGGACAGATCACAGAAATAGATTCCTCGACGTTATCGAGGAAGGAACGATACAACTGATGGGGAAAAGGAGAAAATACATCATGAATCAAAGTGGTGGGACATATAGGAGAAGAAACTGACCCAGAAGAAACAAAATTAACTCCTGAGGAACCTGGCTTTCCCGAAGGCGGATGCTACGGGAAGGGCTGACTAACTATGCTGGAGTGTGCTGGCTGTGCCTGTCGTGCTGGGTGTGCTACTGGGGGATGTGCTGGGGTGGCTGCCTGGCTGTCAATTACAATGACTTTCTGGTCAATCAGATCCTGGACAGCATCCCTGAGTGTGAGACAATTGTCCGTCATGTGGCCAGCCACATGATGGAAATTGCAGAACGCATTGGCATTGTACCAAGCTGGTAGCGGATTAGGCGGAGGGCGTACCTTCGGCAACCTCAGCAAAGATGCGACTTTAGGGAATACCATGCTCAACGGTTCCACTAAAGGGGTATAGTGGCGTCGGTCACGGCGTTGTCGCTTCGGCTGTGGATGTGCCAACGGTGGGCGCATCCTAGCCGATGGGTTGGGATATACTGGTGTGGCAATGGGGGTGATATGCAATGCATGCGGTGCTCTAGGTGTAGGCATGGGTGCATAAGCTACTTGGTGTTGTGGGGGCAGGCGAACATTTGCTGGAGCAGTAGGGGATTTAATGTAAGAGACGGTATTCTTGGAGGAATCCTGCCTCCTGGGTGGGTTGGTGTTGGGGTTGTTGTTGTTGTTGCTGCTAGGGCCACTATGTGAGGCAGTGGCCTGATTAGCAAATGCAGAGAGTGCTGGAAAACTACCGCCGCGTAGTGAACTCTCAACATGGGCGCCCACTCGAAGCAGTGTAGAAAAGGTGGTGACAGGCTGAATGCTAAGTAGAGCCCCGACCGCTGGCTGTGCTCCCCGGATCACTATCTCAATAGACTCCTCGTCAGAGGGTCTATCCTTGACTTGTGAAGCCAAAGAGCACCAACGTCCAAGATACTCCCCAAATGCTTCTTGGGGTCTCTGCCTAAGAGCGACTAGGTCCTCCC
>JAMKQA010015307.1:0-11775 GCA_024699735.1 Posidonia australis
CATGCATGAACCCATCAACTTGCTTTGGCTTCAAATGCTTTGTTTTCATGATGATCCTTGACCCTATGCACTCGCAGCATGTTTCCCAGTTTTTATCATGGCATGAGCCTTTTAGCACTTGCATAGATCCCCCTTCTATCTCTGCTGGGCGAGTTCTAGATCAGGTCACAGTCTGATCTAGACTCCCAGGGGCGCACATCTCAGTCGCACCTAACCCACACACTAATCTGGCGCACACAGCAGGTGTGCCAGACTGACCAGAGATCAGAGCACTTGCATTTAGCCCCATACTTGCATGGCTTTATCACGGAGTTTTAAGTTTGTTTCTTCTTGATTGATTCTCTGGTTTGCCGAGATGCCACCTACATGTTTTCAGCTTTCGATCAGACTATTTTCCATTTGTTTTCTTTGTTTTATTATTCAACTCCAGGCTGAATCTAGTAGACTGATTGCACCTTACTCCCTTGTGAGAATCATGTGTATCAGTCCATGATCCAGAGGCTTGGCTGAATCATTGCTTTCTACATCTAGTTCAAATAGATGGGATCTTGTGTGAGGCTTCAGGCCCTTGAGCTCAAGGTCATTGCATTGCATTTGCATTTTTAAATCTTTTAAAGCTTGTTTTCCAAGTTTCTCTAGAATGTATTCTGCTGCATGCTTCTCCAGAGTGCACCCTCTGATGTTTTACTTCACTTGGCTTTCTATTTTTGCCTCTGCATACATTACTGGCCCACCTAGACGCACATAGGTGGCGCTCCAGACTGACGCACCAGTCTGGCGCACCAAACAAGCGTAGTGGCCTGTTTTCAGTAGCACACAACATGTTTTTCATGTGTTTTCCTTGCTTTCTCGACCCGATTTGCTTCTGGGTTTTCATCTGATTTTCTTCCTTGATGCATTAGGAAGGCACACCTCTGTTTTCAGCAGTTTTCCTGCATTTTAGCTTGCATTTAGGCATGTAGAAAGCAAGGATGATAAATCGCTCAAGATATTAGATCTCTAATGTTATTATGCAATATTCTTGCATCAATTCTTGGCCCAGCACACGAGCGATATTTCTGAGCATTAGGACATACCCCTACACATCATGCACTTATTAGCATAAGGCACTAAGCATAGCATGGCATATCGCCCATGGGCGTACAGCAAAGGGCTGAAAAGCTGACATTTCATTGGCAAAAGAGAAATCATTAGAAGACCGATTTATCGGGCGTGCGAGGGTGCCTAACAACTTCCTCGCACGTAACAGGGATCCTTACCCGCATTTTTGGTTCACGCAGCCCTTTTTATTTGTTTGCATGATTTTTCATGTCTTTATAGTTTTCCTTGTCTTCCATAATAGACTAGGTGGCGACTCCTGCATTTTTGCATTTTTTTTTTCTCCTTTTCTTTTTGCCATGGCTTTGCCGCTTTTGGACACACATATCACCTATTTGAGGCCACCCCCGTCGGCATGGTTACGGTGTGGGCAGTCTTCATCTAAATAATAATCTTCAATGCATACCCACTCATCCTAATTTGGCGAGGTGTCCCATTGCTACGTTGTATCTACCATAGTTGAATTGTGGCAAGGGTCGGGGATTCTTGTGTTAACAAAGTTGGACATGTTAGAGGGAATAGTAATCTCCTTTATCTTTAGTGGGTGTTGCTTGTATCAAAGACCCTCATGATCCCTCAACTCCGCTACAACGATTGGTTTGACGATCCCTTGGTCATTCTGCACGAGAGGTGTCCCTTTCTCATACCCCCACCTATGGCATAGATTCTCAACCATTATGAAAGGATTACAATGAACAGGTGGGTAGCGACCATGCTTAAAGTCAAGGATGAAGTTAATCGACTCAAACCGATTAATGCGATATAGAACATGAAAGTGCTTTGTTTCGAATTGGATATTTTGCAAGGCGGTAGATGATACAACGTCGACCCTCTCTTTCTCAAAAATTTTGGCCATGAAGGTAATGATGCTATCATCCCAATCGAACTTAATCATGCGGTGGAGGGTCGAATGGATGACTTGATGCTTGTGCAGCCAAAGGTACCCAAGCAGAAGATTGAAAGAAGGCTCGAGATCCATAATGTACAACTCCATGTTGAACTCAACTAGGCCAATGATGAAAGGGATGACCAAGGGACCCAATGCGTCATGATGTGTGTTATCAAACGACATCATACCCTTTATTGCTAGTGTGACATACTTGGTTTGAATCTGAGCTTACTTGCTATATGCAAGGGACAAACATTTAAGCCCACACTAGGGTAAGGGAATCCGAAAGTTCTATTATTGCAATGTTATGAACAGTGGTTGGTTGTGGTTGGTCCCTACTAGAGGCAACTCTTGCATGGAAAATGATATGATCTAGGGTTTGGCAATCATTCCCACTAGGGTCATTAGGGAGGTTGGCTTTATGGTAGGGGATACATGGGTAGCTTGGAAAACTTGGAGGAAGGCCTCTCTATGTTCAATTGAGGTATGAATCAGGTCCTACATAGTGATGTTAGCTTTGACCTTCTTCAGCTAAGCAGTGAGGTCAGTCGTAGGCTTGTTGATGGTGGTTGAGGTGGATTTACATGAGGTCTCCTCGATGGTAGGTTTAGGAGGGTGATTCTATGTCAATGGTGCGATGTGTGTTGGCTTGCTAGGCTTAGGCACTATGGTTGGAGCCTTGTATACTTGTCCCAATCACGTGACCTTCACACACATTTCTGTGGTGTCGTCATAGGACACGTGGTTGGTATCTCTAGTCAAGTGAACGACCACGGGCACATAGGCTAACAACTCCAACTAGGCAGTGGGCATGCTTGCCACGAGGTATGATGACAAAGGTATTGGTTGGGTAAGCTCTGGCTTGCTTCATGTTAATAGGCAAATTGGGGTAGTGGGAGAAGACTACATGGTGGGACGCATTGTTGTGTGATCCAACTTGGCAGTGAGATGGATCATATTTATTGTAGAACTCGAGCCTTCAAGAAAAGGAGTGTACAAGTGATGAGGAAATAAAGCTGAAAGATCATAGATGAGACTAGAGGGGTCTAACACGGATGTGTCAGAACCGGTAGAGAGGATAGAGTGGATTCTTGAGGTCCCTAGTGCTCTTGAATTGGCATGCTTAGGCAGGGGCTGGCTGATGATACTAGGGTGTGCTGGTGCTCATGTAGGTGCTGGTGTTGATGCTGGGGCAGGCAAAGACTCTGCTTCTTGTGTATTGAACACAATGAACCTACGATCGATCAAGTCCTGGATAGCGTTCCACAGAGTGAAATAGTTGTCCATTGAATGTACCAAGACATGATGGAAACTGTAGAATAGACTCACTTTGTACCACCCAAAGAGAAGGTTTAGTGATGGGCGAATCTACGGAAACTTCAGGAACAACTTCACCTTAGGGAGGATGACGCTCAAGGGCCCAACTAGAGGAGTATACTCTACTCTTGGTGGCAAAGGTGTCCTTGTCCTTGGTTTGGTCCTTGCCTTGCCAGTGTGACGGGATACACTAGCTCAGTAGTGGTGGTGATGTGGGAAGTGTGTGGTGTCCGACGTGTTGGCACATAGACTACTTGATGTTGAGCTAGTGGGCTCACTACATTAGTAAGCACAGTAGGGGATCCGATATATGCAACAACTATCTTTGGGGGATTCCTCCTCTTGTTGAAGTTGTTATTGGTGCTGTTGTTATTGTTGCTACTGTGTTGGTGGTGCTAGCAATATGATTGGCTGTGGTGGCTTGCTTGACAATTGCTGTGAGTGCTGGAAAGTTGCCACTTCATAGCAAGCTCTCCATGAAAGCACCAACTCAAATTAAGGATGCAGATGTGGTGATGGACTGGATGCCTAGTAGAGCCTCCGTGGTTGGCAGTGCACGATGGATGACCATCTTGATAGACTCCTCGTCAAAGGGCCTATCACAGACCTGTAAAGCAAGAGTGTGCCAGTGCCCGACATACTCCCCAAATGGCTCATGAGGATTCTACATAGTGGTGGTCATGTCCTCGTGCTTAGCGACCACGTCGTGGTGAAAGAGTACTGTGCCAAGAATGCCTAGTTGAGGTCATTCCAAGTCTTAATCGATGCCATGTCCAAAGAAGTGAACCTCTTTAGGGTAGGACCGATAAGATTTTTCTAGAACTGACGGATTAGGAGCCTCTCATCAGTTTGCAGCTATGAGAGGTTCCCATAGTACGCTCTCAAATGCAAAATCAGGTAGTCCTTTCCATTACATTTCTCGAAATCTGGGACTAGGAAGTTCGGTGGGAGAGTTGCCTTTTGAAAATAGTGGAGATCCTAAAATTGGTGAGATTGGTGGTCGCCATCTTGCACTTGTCGAGGTGCTCTTTCCAAATCGCTCATCTTGATCAAGAGAGCGTCTTGGGGCGCTGTTGGCAAAGTCGATGTTGCAAGGGTGGTTCTCACATATGCCATTTGAGTCACACCTAGGTGCTCCTTTGGATCCACCATCATTCCACCTGGTGTTGTAGCATGTTAGCCGACATACCCATGTTGTGTCATAGAGTACTGTGTCATGTATGTTGGAGTTTGTAACGGGAAAGAGAGAGGCAATATGCAGTGCAAAGTGAGGTGCAGTTTATGGGAGCAACAGTTGCTATGTAGGAATTGGTCCAAGTAGCAGGCTATGAGGGTGTCACGTTCCAACCAAACCGAAAGGCTAGCTACCAGGTGTAGGTGTAGGATGCTATGCTATGGGTGGTGATGGTGTAATTGGTAGAGTCGACACCCCCATCGCTAGAGTAGCAAGGAGCTAAGGAAATGGCCAAGGTGGTGGTGCAATGGGGGCAACTTGAAGTGCAAAAATGAGCTACAGAAGGACCTCAAGAACAGAAGGCACGGATGGAGTCAAAGTAGTGTCCAAGGAGAAGGCCACACTCTACTGCTTCTGGAAAAGAGCCAATAGATGCTACGCCTTCATAGGAGAGGGCCCTTCGGCGGCAATACTATGGGACAGAAGAGAAAGTGGGATGGAAGGAAATGGGGGCTGGAAACAAGACTATCCAAAAACAACATAACCTACCAGAGAGGTTGTCGCAATGGGCTGGGTGGCAGAGATGACAAAGCTTAGAAGTGGAACGGACATTGGCATCTCTAGGGCCTGTGTGGAAATCACTATGACAGACTAGGTGACAGGCTCCAGACCGACGAAGGTCTGCCAGGGTCTAGAAGCAGTAAGTAGAAAAACCACAGATACTAGGAACTAGTACGTGGGTTGGTGGAAGGCACAACTGATGCTACAAAGGATGGAGGGACCAAAGTCGAGATCCTGTCTAAAATAGTAGAGAAAGGAGGCTCATAGATGTGTTGGGACATCGCGGTTCGTGAGTAGGTACAGATGGGGCTATGACAGTAGGGGGAATACAAACTCTACAATGAGCTATCATCAGAATCGATGGGTAGCTTAGAAAAGATGGCTGAGAAAACTGTATCAAAGGGAAAAAAAAGTCAATGAAAGGGGGTCTCGAGCTCTAACTGTAGACACCATCAATTTTGCAGTCAGCTGGCATTCAACTTTGCCAATAGAGCCTGCTCCAAATGGTCAGTGCAACCACTTTCTTCACCTAAAACCCTATTTCATGCCCAATTCCATCCAAATCCCCAAACGTAACCCAACTCTACCTTAGCCCAAATGAAAACCACCCTTTCTAGCCCATCCATGACCTAGATGCTTGGTGGATTGGGCCTGCATTCCTTGCTAGTGGTATGTGTTAGGACTACCATGGCTTGGTAGCGCAGCCACATTTTGTAGATGAAGGATGCGGGTGCCCTTGGTCAGTATTGACAGGCAAGGGATAGACTTGTCCTTTCGCCATTCGTACACCAGATCCTAGCCCCTCATTGGCTAGCGTAGAACTACGTGTGATCCACTTCCTCTCTAAACCATGAAGTGCCCCATGTTGATTTGATTTCCTATCCAATCCCTTTGATCAAATCACAGCTAGAGGATGGGTGTTGTTGAAAATTTGTGGATCAGATTCAAACACACCTCTATTTAAGCTCCACCCTATTGTAAGAGATCTCCTTTTTTTTTGTTTTGTTCCTGATCTGATGTAGAAACCTGAGAACTAGTGTGAAGTTCAGGTCGTGGGTTCACCGGATCACCGAATTGACAGTTGGATGTCGTTCGATGCCTTCCTCGTGCTATGTAAAATCCTTCCCTTCAAAACAAATAAGAAAACACAAGAGAAAATGGATTAGATTAGGTGTAGTAAACAAATAACAAAAAAATGTCAAAAGAAAAAACTTAAACATGCAACTAAATACTAACCAGTAGGTGGTTACCCACAAGCATATGGCATGGTCTATCTATGTCATGCAATGGATTTATGTAATAATAAAAATGGAAGAGTTGATACTCCCTTTGCCCTGATACGCTACGGAGTTGAAAAGGAAGTGGAGGTCTAGATAGAGCTCTGGAGGTGCATATAGGCTTGGATAGAAAGGATATCTATGGATCTACGATGATTTCGGTAGCGCTTCGTCAGGAATTGATCTCTCTAAACAACCTCTATCTAAATTGGAAGGCCTCCCAAAACTCAAGGTCTAGGGTTCCATTTATAGGCACGAGGACGTTAGACCTCACCAAAAACAAGTCAAGAAAATATCTAGATATTGAATCTGCTTGAAAAGTCAAAAAATAGGATATTTAGAACTCATCGCCGGTGGGAGAGGCGACCTATCTATGTCACCACAGGGTCAGTGATAGTCCAGAAAGTTCTATTTTCCAGTGCGGAAAAATAGACAAAAGTAATCTTTTACAAATTAATCACCTCTCCTTGTGGCAACGAACTCTAAATATCTCCACGTTTGGAATAAAAATCTAAAACCAATTCAAGAAATATCTAGCAACTGTAAATGACTCATTTTGCAATTTTCAGGTACTCTCGAAATCGCTAGAACATTCTAGAAAATATTTGAATTCAAAATCAAATTTTAAATCCAACTTCAAAATCGAAATCTAATTTAAAATATAAAATCCCCAATAATTACGACAATTATGTCAAATATATCTATAACAAATTCCAGTCTCATAACTAAATAAATATTTGGAAATTAAGCACATGTTGAAATTATCTTTTAAAATTATAAATAATTCTAGCATATAAAAGGTGATAATTAATATCATATCTCGTTTTTGAACATGATAAAAATATATGATATTAAATTCAACATCATCCATTCATCTAGAATTTTTTGGAATTATCTAGCATTGATAAAGATTTATATGATATTCTATAAATATATAAGTACTTAAAAAATCCTAGAAATTAGAATAATCATGGGAAAAATCATGATAATATTTATAAATACCCCATATATTATATTAAAGCTCAACTTGACAAATTATCTATAGAAAGAATTTTAGGATTCTCGTCGCCTATTGGTGTGGCAATAAGACTAGTTGCCTATACCTATGGCAATGAGACTAGTCGACTCTCTTATGGCAATGAGACTAGTCGCCTCTTCTGCTGGCAACATCTTGGAATTTTTGTGTTTTGCCTCTATTTTTTGTGTTAAATCTACAGATACTCCTTGAAAGTCCGAAAAATACTCAGAAATCGCATGAAACCATAAAAACACCTTCTTCAAGTTCAAAGTACTTAAATCTGCCACCAACTTGAGTAAAATGAGAGCGTTAGCTCTACCACAGCTAGCGACTCACACCAAAATATTCAAGGGACTCAAGCCTGCCACCAGCTTGAGTGGGTTAGCTCTACCACAGCTAACAACCTTGAGCCAAGTAAAATCAAGAATGTTTTTAATGAAAACATGACATGTCTGGAAAATAAAGCAGAACAACCCTAGCCTCGTGATCTAGGGTGCCTAAAAGGTTCCTACCCTAGATGACTTTGGGAAATGCAAAATTGGGAAATCTAGAGATGCCCCTCCTTGGAGGTGATCTTGGAACAAGATTGACTCCAAGGTAAGAACAATATTCCCATTGAGCAATTCCTAGAAAGGGGAGCTCGCTCTCAAACAGTCCACCACAATTGAACCATTAGAGGAAGAATAAAGGAAGGAACAAACTCGATTTCGGAAGTGGGTCACACAGCAGTGTGGTTCATTTAACATTGCCATCATATTGAAGGCTCAATTAGGGAGGGGTCTTGCCGGTTTTAGAGCTATGTGTTACAGTCGGATGTCAAGACCATGTAAATCATGTAGAGGTGACACTTCATTGGGGCAGAACCTAAGGATGGTTAGGGGGCATAATTGTGGCCGACCAAGAGTGAAAAGGAGATGATCGTGGGGCAAGTACCCTAGTGCTGATTGAAAATAAAAATGGATTGTGGCTTTTCGTCTAAGAGCTTACTCGGATTGGAATAGCAAAAGGACAGGTGGTACTTAATTGGTTCTAGGAGGATCACAGTTCTAAGGTTTCTAACTCTCTTTAAGTGCATTAGTCCATTAATGCCTCCACTTCCAATGCATGATTCCTAAGTGCCTGGATGCTTGATTCAAGCAAACAACATTGTAGATGCAAGGTCAACATATAATATGCAATGAATGGTCCATATGACAAGTTAGGCCGGTGGGGTACTTGTGGTCCCTAGCCATATGGACATATGCAAAATGCAAGAATGCAATTTGTTATATTCAAGTGTTCTCCATCCTTGAGTGTGACCAACACTCTAGGGAAAGGACCATCATCCCACAACTCTACTTGGCAAGTAAAGTGGCTCTATGAAAGAAAAATCGGGTGAGGGAGTGAACCTTTCCTTTGCCAAATTGGGGTTTTGCCTCTTGGTCAAGGTTTTGTCTATGTACACGGTCGAAACTCCAAAGGCTAAAGCCCGTTGCTTGATGCGATGTGTAGTCGGGACTTTAACGCATATGGCAGGACTTGATGTAGCCTTGTGGTAGGACAAATGTGATGTGCATGGTGGGACTTGATGCAGCCTCACGGTGGAACTTTGCTACGACGCGCATGGTGGGACTTGTTATAGCCTCACGGTAGGACTTGATGTACTACGTGGTACCTCCACACTTAATAGCATGTTAGTAATCAAAGGGTGTACCTTTCCCTTCCGTAGAAGAGTTGGCTAGGTTGCCTAGAAAAAGGTATTGTAATGCTATCCGTTGACTTTCTTAAGTTTAAAACTAGGTGGAGGGAATTAGTCTTGGCCTCTGCTGAGATGGAAAATCAGAACCCAGTGGCCTCAGCTGAGTTCTCCTATTTCCTTACTTACTAGGTTTTCACTTGTAGGTAAGGTGGATGGCACTACTTATTATTTGTTTTTAGGTTGTTCTAGTTTTCTGATTTTTTGGGATTTTTTGATATTTTATTTTTTATTTAGATTTTATAATTTTTTTGGATTGATTGATTGATGATGAGTATTTGGTCATAGCCTCCCTCTCACGCATCTAGCATCATAGCCTTCTATTATCCAAGGTGAGAAAGTGGTCCTTTCTATCATGCCTTGACCCTTTGATAACTCTAGACTTTGTGTTAGCTTTGGTTGATTATTACCTTCCTTATTTACTCAATCCATGTGCTACTATGGCTTTCTACCCCTTGCCTACGGGTGGAAGAGTTGGGGGAGACTCATGGTTTGGTAGACTCTCGACGTCGGTTATAGCTCTAGTGTTGCCTGCTGATAGTTGGGCCTATGCGCTTGTAGCTTATCCAGGGCTTTTTTTGGCTTTCATTCTTTGCTGGACAGCTTCTTTGCTACCATCTTTTTTTTCTCTTTTTTTCTTTTGGGGTTCCCCTCTTTTGTTATTTTTCAGCAAATGTCAGCCCATCACTGCCTTCTTGGACTTATGCTATGATGGCACATCTACTTATTTGTCGATTGTCTCACCACGTTTTGAGTACCCACCCATCACTACCTTCTCGGACTTATGCTATGATGATGTACTCGATCATTCATGCTCTCCCTTCTTTTAGCCACTTTTCTAAGTTGTTTTGCTCTTGTTTTGTTGTGCTCACCCATCATTGCCTTTTCAGACATATGCTAGGATGGCATGCATGTTGCATTTGGCGAGCGGCTATTGTGATATGCCTAAGCTTTGGGCCCACTTTACTCTTATCTCCCAATGTAGTGTATGTGAGGATAGGACAAGGCTAAGTTTACCCTAGTTGCTCAGCTTCTTTTCCATTTAGGAGACAACTTTTTTCCTTAGTTGATACTAGATCTTGAGTCCTTTCTAGGCTTCAGCAAGTTGATTAATGGTGTACTTCTAGAGTACATGTAACTTCCATGACTCTAGAGAGATCTCCAAGTTATCCTACCCGATTAGGTGGACCTTCCCTTGGTGTTACCTCCTCTATTTAAGGAAACCCTAGATAATATTTTTGCTACTTTGCCTAATGTTCTAAGGTGTCGAGCGTGACCCACACTCATCAATCATCTTTATTGTTATTTTCTTTATTGCTATTTTGACCTAGTCTAGCATGCAGAATAACAAAAATAAATAAAGGAAAATGTTTAGCAAAGAAAGGAAATTAATGACTTATTTACAAGTTTTTTTTTGCTAAAGAAATCACCTTGCCCTTAGTCGAGCTCAATCGAACTAAGCACTGCCCTTTCCAGATGGAGGGCCTTACCTACAAGGTGGTTGTAGAAGCCTACCCCTAGCATTGAGCTTTCAGATGTTCGGGTTCGCACATCATCGTGTTTCTCCTTTAGGTTGCACCCAGTCTTTGCCTTGTGAGCATTGCAGTTGGACTCCTCTTGGCTTACTTCTTCTAGTACTGAGGGTTGAGGTGCTGATAGCGCATCATCTAACTTTTCTTTTGATTTGTGCACAGTCTTTGCCATGTCAAGGCCACGGTTGGACTGATCTCGACTTGGTTGCTGTAGTGTGCCCTTGGTGGCTTGACCTCTCTGTAAGGATTTCCCCAGGCATCCATTATGACTACTGAGGTCTCCTTGTGTCCCCTCCAGGTTGATGTATTTAGTAATGCCCCTAACAAGCTTATCTTCCTTTATAGGATCAGGTGGCTTGGGTAGAGGCTCTTCTCTGGTGTGTGCTGCTTGGGGATGGTGGTAGAGTAAGTTGATTGCGGCCTCTAGGTAGTATTAGTCTGAATTAGCATACTCATCATAGATGGGCCGTATGTTGACATCTCCCACCATCCAGTCTTGGAACATTTGATAATCTGGCCCTTCCTCATACTATGGGTTTGAGTCGTACCATTCTTCTAGAGGTTCTTTGTCGTAGAGCTCCAATGGGGGTCTTTCCTCACCTGGCTCTGGTGTGGCAGGTTCCCATGCTACCCCGAAGCCTACCTAGTGATTGGCTTTGACGATGATAACTTCCCCTTGATGTTTGAATTTGAAAAGTTGATGTACAAGAGAGGCAACGATGCCAATTTATCGAGCTAGGATCACCCTAAGTTTAATGGTTTGCCAGATCACGCTCCATTACTATGGCCATGGTCACTACTAGAAAAATCAGATTTTGCGAGGACTTATAACGAGCACATTGCGAGGACTTTACGAGGACATGTCCTCGCAATAGTCCTCGTAATAGTACCCTAAAATTATAAACACACGCACTCTTTCTCAACCACTGCCCTCTCGTCTCTTCACTCTCCTCTCCTCTCTCACCACCACCTCCGCCGCCCCTTCTCGTCTCTTCAACTTCGCACCCTCACCACCACCTCCGCCGCCCCCTCTCGGCCCTGACGAGAGACCACGCCATGTTCCTCCACAACCTCGGCAGCGGGGACGGGGTCCAGTGCATCGCGCAGTTCCGCAAAGACGTCGTCTTCGCTGACTACAGGATCTCCAGCCAGAACGACGACCGCATAGCCTTCG
>JAMKQA010015309.1:0-14785 GCA_024699735.1 Posidonia australis
ATTTTCCATTTCATTCTTTTCGTTGCAGGACTCTGTTTCCTTGCAACACTTGACCCTCCACTGGGGTCCCAACCCAAGCCATCAAAACCACATTAAAACCATAAATTGGGTCTCAAGCCCAAAAACCACACAAAACCATCTTTTCATTAATTTATAGGGTCAAAACCCAAAACCACACCCAAATCCATTTGTTTGGGGTTCCACATGCCTCCATGTTGTTACATAGGGCAAACACCATTCACATAAACCCACCATACCAAAACAACCACTTAACATTCATTAAAAATCACATTTTAACCTTTAAAATTCAGGGCAAAAATGGCATACCGAATTTTCCTGTTTCGGTATACCGAATTTTTTTCGGTATGCCAAAACCCCCTGTTTCGGTCAACCGGAAGATTTCGGTCTACCAAAACCTGGGACCTTGCCTAATCTACTAGAATTTTGGCATACCGAATTTTTTTCGGTATACCGAATTCTTCGCAGACAGGGCACACCCCAGCTCAAGCAGCAAAAAATCGCCCCAAGTGGGAGTCCCGATCGGATCCGCCAAACATGCATCATAAATTTCCATAAAATCATGGGATGTAGACTCTCAAGTCTACTACAAAACCCCCCAAACCATTCATGATTTCATCAACCACACAATTCATACGAAAATCAAAAGGGGAAGGGGCTCAAGAATGGCCATTGTAGCCTCCAACCCCAAAATCACATTTTCCCCACAAACATGAATCCTAACCACATGATCTCTACATTCTCATGCAATACAACACATTTCCGTCATTCCTACAATTTTTCTACAATTTTTCATGCATTTATCACAATTTTCATGCAATTAATCCTACTGTTAATAAAACAGCAAACGGAGGAAAGGGATGGGGTCGCGTACCTCCAATGGCGCCCCGGTGGTCCTTCCCGCACTCCAGTGAGGCTTCTCCCACCGACGGACGACACCAACACTCCTTCCTTAGCTACACGCATGCTGTTCTTCCTTTCCCTCTTTCTCCTCGCAACACGGCCCTCTCGGACATGCTCGTCTCCACCTCTCCCTCTTATCTCCTCCTCCTCCTGTATCAAGCCAGCCACCCATCAAGTCGGAGACGACGGCGAAGCACAGGATGCTGGTGGTAGTGGCACGAGCTGATGGAGGGTTTCTGGGGAAGAAGATGAGTGTCGCTCGGGCTCGTGAATGAGAGAAGAGGAAAAGAAAGAAAAGAGGAAAGAATGAGCACGCAAACCGAGGCAACTGTGCATCCTCAAACTGGACTCCACATGGATCCCAAATCACAGGTAGATGCACAGAAAGCCAACCACAACCTCACACAACCAAGAAACAGCTGATTACCCATTGATAAACCATTATACACAATATTACAAATAATTACATGGTTTATAATAAAAATGGCTAATCAGGCCTAGATGTCACACTCTTGGAGCCTCCACCAAAAGATCGCAAGAGTCACGCCACGCCGCTGTCACCAGAGAAGACGACTGGAACCAGCAGTTGATCACATGCCTCTAGCCCCGCCGCGCTTCTCTGAGCCTCCAGAAGCACTCCACAGAATCCCCCAAGCACACCGAGGCCATCAGACCTCTTCTTGAGCCTTGGATCACTCCCGCAACCTCTCTCGCCGGAGGAGACGATGGCAACGGACGACAGAGCCTGCATTGCGCGATCCTCCACTGTTTTGGCCCCTGATGGAAGGAGAAATGCTCCTATCGACGCCCCATAGCCACCTTGACCTCTGGATCGCCGTGCCACAACCTCCAGAGCTCCTTTCTTCTCTGACATCGTCGTCGGAGTTGTGTCAACGGCGAGGGAGGTGGGAGGCCCTCTGCAGCCGTCAAATCTCTAATCCAGGCCGTTGAATCTCTTCCCCTCCTCTTCTTGCTTCCCACGGGGTCTGATCTCAGATCAGGCCATGGGATTGCCTCCAACAGCCCCTCCGGCGGTAGTCGACGGTGGAGTTCCTTCGCCGGCGACCGTCGATTCTTTTTTCTCTTTTTAAAATAAAAACAATTTTCTTTTGATAAAACTTCTGTAACTTTTGTGATCTTTCATTTAGATCCTTGTTTCATTGCAAATAGGTCCTTTCTCTTACATTTAGGTGCTTACACATTTTTCTTAAATCATTTGAATAAAGTTTTAACTGAAAATATTGCATTGTCTCCCCTAAGCTTCTCTAATAAAGTTTTCCAGGCTTGCAAATTGCATTTAAGCTTTTGATCTTCATTAAAGTCATTTTGAATGCATATTTCTCTGTTAAAATTGCAAGGTAAATCCTGAGCATTCAAATATCTGCACAGATGTGGTTTAAATTGCATTTTGACCCCTGAACTCTTCTGAAATTACACTGAATGCATGTTTTCTAGGGTAAAATTACTAGATTGCCCTGAAACTTTTTGGTTTCAACATGGATTCTTTTTCTTGCATATTTTACCCTAAATTTCCACAGAATTTCATTGAATGCATGTTTTGATGGCATAATTGCATTTTAACCCTATTTGACCAAAAATGCACAGATTTGCACATTTGACCCCCTAATTTCTTCAAAACTACAAGAAATGTGTCCTTCTATGTATATTTTGATGATTTGGCTTCAAAATTTCAGTTTTCATACAGAATTTGGGTTTTTCGCAAACGACCCCTGGGATTCACATTTTTGCACTCTCACATGCGTTTTGCACATTTTGTCGCACTTTTTCATACAAGTTTTCTCACATTTTCTTCCTACATTGTGCATGCATTCCTGGCTCACTTCAAGCTTGGTTTTCTCATCATTTCCCGGATTTTTTCTGATTTCCCCGTCTTTTGACTTGATTTGGCTTTCCATCGCCCGAGGGCGTACATTAAAAGGCTTAACAAAGCCGACATTGTCCCGAATGAGGATTATCATCCCAATTCGATTTTCTCGAATTTCTTCAAGTTTCTGCTGATTTACGTGACGCTTTCTGAGAATTTCTCGATTTTCACGATTTTCCTCATCGCCCAAGGGTGTACAGTAAAGCTGCATTCTCAATGCCTACATTTGTCCCTCGGATTAACTTTTTCCCTTATTTCATTTCTTCTCTTTGATTTGGCATGTTTTCTAGTCATCTTTAGTATGAGCATTCGAAATAGGCAAGCACACATCCATTAGACCATGTGACAAGTAGGAAACCTAGAAAGACCGAGTTTCTCGAGCGCATGGGGGTGCCTAACCCCTTCCCCATGCGTAACCAGAATTCTTACCCTTTCTCTGGCCCGTATTCATTTATGCATTATATCCATTAGGCACGGAGCATACATGTTTTCATCACCTTGTTTGCTTTTTGGTTTTCATGTTTGTTTGGTTTTCTTCATTTTTCCATTAAAAGACTAGGTGGCGACTCCTTCCATATCCTTCCTTGGTGTTTCTGAGTCTAGTCTTCTTCTCCAGATTCACCATCTTTGCCGTGACCATATTGGGACTCCTCGAGTGCTTTCACGCACCTGGTAGAGGAGAGTCGTGCAGGGTTCCACCGGCATGGTCACAGGAACTGGCGACTCTGCTGGGGATAACTAGATTCTAGCTTTCATTCTGGTTTCCTTACTTGTCTTTGGTCTGTTTACATTGTGCTTGTTTCCTTGTTCTGTTTGCTTGTACATATTTGACTGAACATGATTTTCTTGCGTCTTTTTACACTGTTGCTATGCCACCGCACATGCACATGACTTAATTCATGCTTTGTTTGTCGATACTTGCTTTTATTCAACTACTTGTGAGCACTACACCAGCACATGCCATGTTCATGCCTTTTGCTTGTTATTTGACTTTTTTGGATGCCATGATTGTGTGTTTTTGCTTTTGAATTTGCCATGATTAGGAGAATAGAGACATGTTTGCTTCCAAATCTGGTTAAAATAAAACACACAAACTCAGATGAACAAATAATAAGGCATAACTACAGACAAATGCTCACAAATCTCTACGGTTTAATAAAACGCAAGTAAAAGACACAAAAGCATATTGCATGAATGATCATTTTAAAAAGCATGCATCTTCTCCTCTAGGTCCACCCACAATTTGCGAAGGACAATCCTAGCAGCCCGTTCTATAGCTTTGGTGTAGGGCGTGTTGCTAGTTTGTCCCCTCTTATCCGGGGTCGTGTTGGTACTAGTAGAGGGTACAGCTCCATGCTACTGCAGGAGACGAGGCCACCAACGCACTACTCTCCTCTACCAGGTGCTTTGGCTAGGATTTAGAACAGGAGCCTACTTTTCTGACCAGAGTCGAAACCCAAACCCATGAGTGTGTCCTATGTGGTTAACCCCATATGGGACATGCATGGTGAGAGAGTGCACTTTAGGACATTCATCTGCATTGTGTGTCATGGCATGCCACTTTAATAACTCGCATTTGTCTTTACATCATTGTCCAGGTTCTGATACCTGTTTCTCTTGCCTGTTTTCTCAAGTACTTTGTTGCAAGGTCCTCAGCTAGGAGCTCGGGTGTCTCTGCCGCGGGCGGCCTCCTGTGGTTGTTTTCTCCTTCCTTTTCTTGAGCTATTAGTCACTTTTGACAGTAATTCATCCTAGAGCTCGTGCTTTTGTCCTTTACCGCAGCTCCTTTTATTTTGCTTGCGGTTAGCCATGGCCCTGCAAACCTGCAAGCCTCTAGTTATTATTTTAAAAGGGGACCCACACTCAGATCCTCCTTCTCTCACTTTGACTGCTTCTTCTTCCCTCTATGTGTCCCAATTTGGGAATCATGGAGGATCCTTATCTCTTCTTTCGGGACAGCAGCGAACACAAGTCGGACTAGGGCTCATCACTGATTCAACTGAGGTGACAACCACATGGGTCCCAAAAGTTCTGCCAGTTGCACCCTATCTCTCGGGCCCTCCGATTTCAGAAGTTCAATTAACTGCGGCATCATCTGTTTTGGGGGCCATTCTTGTTCAGCTCTTGCCCTCTGACCTATCTTTTGATGGGTCTTCGGCCAAAGCCTCAGTACCTGAGAGCTTTGGCCCGAGGGTTCGAGCGCATGGCCCTTTCTCTTGATCATGTTGAGAGTCCTTCTCCTTCAACATCTGAGGTTCTAGTGCAGACCACTATAACATTGCAGGCTCACCACACTACTCTGTCGCCCATACCATCGCCCGAGCATCACACCGCTCTGGCGATGGAGGCGTTATCTCTGCCTCCTGCACCACAAT
This sequence comes from Posidonia australis, assembly GCA_024699735.1. Lineage (NCBI taxonomy): Eukaryota > Viridiplantae > Streptophyta > Magnoliopsida > Alismatales > Posidoniaceae > Posidonia > Posidonia australis. Next base: position 5,182 of record JAMKQA010015309.1, read on the forward strand.
TGTAGTGGTCACAACATGCATCACAGTCATTTAGAGATCAACCCATTAGTTGTGTGAGACTACGGCATTTCTCAAGTCCATCACCTGGAGCTGTACTAGTGTCGCAGCTGTTGCTCTCGTGCTCAACACCACACACAACACAGCATATTCAGAATTCACCTCAGCATCAGGAGCAGGTCCCTAACACGTAGGTTGTCACTGCACACTAGGCGCACACAATCCACCGTTGAACCAGTGCATCATGTTGCACTGGTTCGACAAGAACAACAACCTAAGCAGAGATGCAGTCGTCGCACTGAAAGTGACTTCACTTCGCTTGGTAGGCCACTGAGTGCCCTCTTCCCTAAGATTGTGTCACTTCTTCGTCTCCTAGATCCTCGTCTGCCACCAAACCCACTCCCAAGGTGGTATGACGCCGGTGTGCATTGCGATTATCATCGAGCCCCAGGACACTTGACCGATAATTGCTACACTCTTCGGGATGTTGTTCAGAGCTTGATCGACAAAGGAGCTGTTATAGTCAGCGCACAGGAGGCAGCCCACATATACACTTGCACACACACGTGCACACCCTAGAATAGCCGACCTTACCGTGTCTGAGTCTGCGAGCTCCGAGGATACTGGAACCTCAGGGGTTTTCCTCTTTCTCCCAGTTTTTCCCAGGGAATCCATCGGGCCTCTTTTTTCCTATCTTGTCCTCTCTTTACTTCTGTCTAGCAGCACATGTGTATGCCGTTCTTGTTCTTGTTCCTTCATTTACCTAGTTTGTCCTCTTTTCCTTTCTCAGTTCTGTCTGGAGACACTCATGTGTGCCACTCTTGTTCTAGTTCCTTTGCGAGGGCCTAACCTATAGTTTGCCAGTTTGCCATGAACGGATCTAACCCAGCACGTGCGTATACCCTGGATCAAGTGAGAAACAGCCGTCACAGCAGATGTCAACTCCAATAGAGATACAGTCCTAAGGACACCAGTAGATTCAACATTCACATGGACAGTCTCAGTTCCAATAATGGTTGTGATAGCTTTTGTTACACCTACCTTGATTCCGATTTCCAGTGGCACTGCTAGGAGTTACTATGAACCCCGATGGCATCGACAAATAGCAACAACAAGGACTAGAGTTGTATCTATTCTCTTTGTTCACTATTGTTCTCTCTTTTTGCATCATCATTTATTAAAACACAAAAAAAAAAAACACAAAAGTTTAAAAAGGAAAAAAAGAAGAAAACATAAAACAGAAGAAAACATCAAGAACAATTAAAAAGGGTAGTTTGCTTGTTAATAACATTCTGCCCGGTGATGAAAAATCGGGAAAGCTTGCCAATGTCAGAATGGATTATTCCCTCTTTAGTTGTCACTACTTAGACAACCAAGTTAGCAAGGGTGCCACTGAGCATCAAAGCCAGACGAAATGTCCAAGCTCCGCAAGGATCCTGCACCTCCAAGAGGGAGATAAAATGTTAGGGGTGACTGAGAGCGTGAGCCAGAAAAGAAAACATACATTCGCAAGGGCATAAAGGAATAGAGAAGACAGAAGTCAGCCCAAGAGTGAGAGGCGTGTGTTATATTTCTACCCTTACCATACCTTGGAGAGGAGTCGGAGTATGCACTCAGTAAAATCACACCTTTGAGGGACTGACCCACCCTCTTGCAGTAAAGGCCTCCTGAATAGATCGAGCACTTATTACCTCCAAGACAAGGTTAGAGTGAAACTGCACGTCTGTGAGGGAGTAAAAGAAAAGACAATGATGTTGAAAAGGAAAAAGCAAGTGCAAGACCTTAAAGAGTTTGGCATGGAGCCAGGTCCATTACGCTACCTTACAGTGACTTTAAGTGCCACCACTACCTAGTGAGAGCCACCATACGACTTGCGAGTCTCTGTAGTGGCAACTAAGTCGAAGGTGTCATCCTCCTCTAACAGGCATACAACTTTCCAACCTAACTGAAGGCAAACAAACAACTGAACTAAACAAGCAAACGATCCAGATAATGAACTCATTGAATAAGCAAAGTAGTGAAAACAGAAAACAAGCAACTAAAATCACAAGGCATGCACTTCTTGATCAAACAACAGGACATTCTTAAATAACTAAATTGCTCATAATAGTAGAGTCCACAATAATAATAATCATCATAGCTTTACCAGGATCAATCTTTTTGTTTGCATATAGATTTGTTCAACAGGATTTTTGCCAGGTTCTTTTAGCCAGGATATTTCAGCTCCTCAGAAGCCAAAGTGCACATACAGTGAGGACACCAGTTAGTGTATGAGCTACACGGACCTACAAAATCGGCAGTATAACAGCAATTCCTCCACAACAGTTCAAGTGTGGTAGACACTGTCGGTGGAATGCCTGAGGACAACACAACCAAATACATGTTTGCAGCCAGAGCATAATGACATAATAAGTAACAGAGTAAAGAAGAGCCAGCCTAAGATAGACTATGGTGTATCACATTACTTCTTGTCATTGGAGTATAGCTCACAAAAGTGGATGAATATACATGCCTCCAGTCAGTGAACAAATGTGTCTTTGACCTCAACAGAAATCAGCCGCGGCCACTTCAGTGATTCAAAGTGCGCCTACAGTCACAGTCAAATTCTCAAGTTTTTACATCCTCAAGTGGTGCCTAACACATCCCAGGGTAGCCTGGCTTAATGCCAGAGGCATCCTTTTTTGCCTTGGTGTCTCTTGATCTGACTTCTGAGCATCAAAAACCTTTTATGCTAGGGGCATGTCAGCTGCTTTCTAGCTGGGCTCACACACGCCGTTGCTTGATTCATCAAGGGCAAGATAGTCGTTCTTTGATCAGAGCCTACATGGCAAATGACTAGCGGAGACAAGAGCATAGCTCGGACTCTACGCAACAATCCAGAATTTAGCAAATACAATCGGGAGAATATCCTACAGTAGCGTGGCCAAATACAGAGCTATCAGAACACCACGGATGAGCAGAACACATCCTAAACATACTAGCCAGAGGCAAGTTACAACCTCGATCAAAGGCCTCTATCAAGTTGCCACGATTCCTTCTGTCTTCCAAGTACAATATGGGAAAGCAGTTGGGTGCACATCCAAGACCCCATACCCATCAAGTGATGTCCAGCCAGTCCATTAATACCAGGGGCATGTCAGCTGCTCTTTGGTCAAAGGGCACATACAAAAAACCAGCTACAGTGTAAATGAACCAGAGTCTTTGACCAAGGGCATGTCAGCTGCTCTTTGGTCAAAGGTCACATACAAAACACCAGCTACAGTGTAACTGAGCCAGAACCTTCGATCAATGGCATGTCAGCTACTCTTTGCTCGAAAGTTGTGTTTCAGGCACCTAGCAGAACATCCACTTACTATGTAACTGAGCCAAAGCCTTCGACCATGGGCATGTAAGCTGCTCTGTGAAAGAAGGACTATTTTGAGAATGCTTGGTGCAAATTATCGTCGAAATGATGGTCGGTGCAATTTCTTATAGAGAAGTGACATTCATCACATAGTGGCTCCTACAAAATGACAACTGTGTCAGGGCAATATGTTATTTCAACTGACATCCCCACAACAGCGATGATCCAGGGTGCACTGATACTTAAATAAGATCCCCTTGGCAAATCCTTTTGGCTAAACATTTGGTTAGGACCCTTACATCCCTGTCTCCCTGTTTCAAGTCCGAAAGGACGGAGTTCAAAGACATTCTCCCTGGCTTCACTCCAAGATGGGTGAAACCATTCTCTCTTTGGTCGGTAAGTCCAAAACTTACCATTTTCCCTCTAGTCGGTAAGTTCGAAACTTACCATTCTCCCACTTGGTTGGTAAGTCCGAAACTTACCATTTTCCCTTTGGTTGGTAAGTCCGAAACTTACCATTTCCCCTCTGGTCGGTAAGTCCGAAACTTACGAGTCTCCCTTTGGTCAGCAAGTCCGAAACTTACCATTCCCTTTTCTGGTCGGTAAGTCCAAAACTTACTATTCTCCCTTTTGGTCGGTAAGTTCGAAACTTACCATTCTCCCTTTTGGTTAGTAACTCCAAAACTTACCATTATCCCTCCTGGTCTGTAAGTCCAAAACTTACTATTCTCCCTCTTGGTCGGTAAGTCCGAAACTTACCATTCTCTCCTTTTGGTCGGTAAGTCTGAAACTTACTATTCTCCCTTTTGGCCAGTAAGTCCGAAACTTACCATTTCCCTCTGGTCGGTAAGTCTGAAACTTACCATTTCCCCTCTGGTCGGTGAGTCCGAAACTTAGCATTCTCTCTTTGGTCGGTAAGTCCAAAATTTACCATTTTCCCTCTGGTTGGTAAGTCCGAAACTTACCATTCTCCCTCTTGGCTGGTAAGTCCGAAACTTACGAGTCTCCCTTTGGTCGGCAAGTCCGAAACTTACCATTCCCTTTTCTGGTCGGTAAGTCCAAAACTTACTATTCTCCCTTTTGGTCGGTAAGTTCGAAACTTACAATTCTCTCCTTTTGGCCAATAAGTCCGAAACTTAACATTCACCCTCTTAGTCGGTAAGTCCGAAACTTACCATTTTCCCTCTAGTCGGTAAGTCCGAAACTTACCATTCTCCCTTTTGGTTGGTAAGTCCGAAACTTACCATTTTCCCTCTGGTCTGTAAGTCCGAAACATACCATTCTCCCTTTTGGTCGGTAAGTCTGAAACTTACCATTTTCCCTCTGGTCGGTAAGTCCAAAACTTACCATTTTCCCTCTAGTCAATAAGTCTGAAACTTACCATTCTCCCTTTTGGTTGGTAAGTTCGAAACTTACCACTTTCCCTCTGGTCGGTAAGTCTGAAACTTACCATTTTCCCTTTGGTTGATAAGTCCAAAACTTACCATTCTCCCTTTTGTTCAGTAAGTCCGAAACTTACCATTTTCCCTCTAATTGGTACATCCGAAACTTACCATTCTCCCTTTTGGTCGCTAAGTCCGAAACATACCATTTTTCGTCTGGTCGGTAAGTCCGAAACTTACCATTCTCCCTCTGGTCGGTATGTCTGAAACTTACCATTCTCCCTCTTGGTCGGTAAGTCCGAAACTTACCATTCTCCCTCCTGGTCGGTAAGTCCGAAACTTACCATTCTTCCTCTTGGTCGGTAAGTCCGAAACTTACCATTCTCCCTCTTGGTTGGTAAGTCCGAAACTTACCATTCTCCCTCCTGGTCGGTAAGTCCGAAACTTACCATTCTTCCTCTTGGTCGGTAAGTCCGAAACTTACCATTCTCCCTTTTGGTTAGTAAGTCCGAAACTTACCATTCTCCCTCCTGGTCGGTAAGTCCGAAACTTACCATTCTCCCTCTTGGTTGGTAAGTCCGAAACTTACCATTCTCCCCTTTTGGTCGGTAAGTTTGAAACTTACCATTCTCCCTTTTGGCCGATCCCGAGCACGCCACTAAAACACAGTATCAAGCATAATTACGCTAATTACAGAAACATTAAATAATTGTACCTAAGGCTCACCTTCAGGATCACAATGTGCGGCTAGAAACTCCAACTCCTGTACTGGAACTCGGCTACACGCGGTCTGCACCTGAAAACCAAACAAGCACGCGTGAGTGACATCTAAGTCACCCAGTACGCACCCCAAACACAGAAACCAAAAAAATCTCTAGAAAACTATAAAACTCATTTCTTTGATTATCAAAACTTGGTTTTCTTTTGAAAATCCTCTTTTCCTTTTTTTTTTTTTTTTTGGAAATCACTTGGGAATTCAATCCCAAATTCATGCTCCTTTCAAAAGCCATGTTTCTGTTCTTTTCTCAAAACATTTGGAAACTCATTGCAGAACCACATTCTCTTTCAAAAACTCACCTTTGCATTTTCGTTCAAAACCTTTGGAATTCATTTTCCAAAACATATCATTTTCAATACTTGGGATTTCTTCCCAAAATCACACTTTCAAATTCACATTTTTGACCAGATCTAGCCTAAAACACAATGCCTCTCAGGCTCAAATCAAATCATAAATATAGGCTGGCAACTGGTAAAACATCATCATTAATCCATTTTAGGATTTTAGGACTATTTCACAAGTCCAATCCTGACCACATCACATTTCTTTTTCTTTATTCATTTCCACTTTTCTTTATTGTTGTTACCTTGATCAGGGGTAACCAGGCGCACAAGCAGTAGGCGAGGACATCGTTTCCCCTACCTTCCTACACTGCCGCGGTGAAATTCCCCGTGCAGGATGTCACCGCCCCGACCAACTGGCCTCAATTTCATTTTCATATGTGCACGGGGATACATCTCTGTCTGACGCCCCATCAGTGACCCGAACAACTAGGTCCAATGACCCAGGCTCAACCTACACCATCGGTGACTGGAACAACTAGGCTCAAAAACCTAGGCTCAACCTACACCATCATGAGCTCGGTGACCCGAACAACTAGGTGCAACGACCTAGGCTCAACCTACACCGTCTGTGACTCGAACAACTAGGTTCAAAAACCTAGGCTTAGCCTACACCGTCTCAAGCTCGGCAACCACAGTCGTGTCTGGGAACTGGTTCATTGGAGCCTCATACTCCTACCACATTGTCGACACCAACCCTTGTGGTCTCTTAACACATTATTAGTGTTCCATTTCAAAACTCTTTAAACTTTCTTTTCAAAACCATTTTTCATTTCATTCTTTTCGTTGCAGGACTCTATCTCCTTGCAACACTTAACCCTCCACTTGGGTCCCAACTTAAGCCATGAAAACCATGCTTAAAAATCATAAATTGGGTCTCATGCCCAAAACCACAAAAAATCATTCTTTTCATTCACTTATGGGACCAAAACCCAAAACCACATCCAAATCTATTTATTTGGGTTCCACATTCCTCCATGTCATTACATGGGGAAAACATCATTAACATATACTCAACATATCATTTATCCTTCATTAAAACTCATATTTATGCATACCAGGTTCAGGGCAAAAACGGTAGACCGAATCTCAAGTTCGGTATGTGGAAGATCCTTGGTTCGGTACACCGAATATTTTCGGTATACCAAAAACTCCTGAATCGGTCAATCGAATGTTTTCGGCCTATTGAAATCAGGTATCTGGCTTGATCTAACAGAGATTCGATATGCCGAATTCAGTTCGGCATGCTGAATCGCCCGAAACCAGGGCACCTTCCCTATTTTGAACGGGGAAATGGCCCAAGGTGGGAGTCTCAATCAGACTCCTCAAACACACATCAAAAATTACGAGTAAATCACGGAGTGTCGACCCTTGAGTCTACTTCAAAACCCCTCAATCCAATCATGATTTCACTAACCATACAAGGAGATATAAATTCTCAAAGGAAACATGCTCAGAGTTAAACCATAAAACATTTAAGGCATTGTCTACCAAAAACTCACGAAATTCACACAATCTAGCATGATCCCTACACATTCACATTATTAATCACATTTTCATCATTCCTACTATCTTTCTACAATTTTTCATGCATTTTCCATCATTATTCTTCAAGGGAGCAATAACGAGAGAAGGGGGGATCGTGTACCTCTCCAGCGGCCCACGCAACTTCGGCGAGTTCACCTCATCCCAGCGTCACCTTGACGATGCTCCGGTGAACCTCGGCCCTCGGTGGAAGCACCCACACATAGACCCTCCTCCTCCCAAGTTGTGCGCCCTTTCTCTCTCTCTCCTCTTCATTTCCTTTCTCGCAACACTCCTCCTCTGCCCACTCCTGCCTCCCTCTCTTTATCTCTGCCACCACTCGCTTGGCGCCAGCCATCCATCCCTTCGGAAGAGATGGGGAGGCACAGGCCTTCGTCATTGGTGGCATGGGTGGAAGAAGAGGAAGAAGAAGATGGGAAAAAGGGTGCAAGGGCATGGCTCGTGAAAGAGAGAAAAGGGAAAGAGAAAAAGAAAGAGTGGAAATGAAGAAAAGACAGGCAAGCAAACTGAGGCGACAGTGCATCTTCAAATCGGACTCCACATTGGTCCCAGATCACAAAAAGATGCACAGAAAGCCAACCACAAGCTCACACATCCAAGAAATAACAGATTATCCATTAACAAACTATTTAAGCAACATCACAATCAATTACATGGTTTATAATTAAAATGGATAATCAGGCCCAGATGTCACATATTGATACATATATATAGAAACATATATATATATATATAAATATAGATACATATATATATATATAGAGAGAGAGAGAGAGTGAGAGACATATTGTAACCATGCCGGCGAGGAGATTCGCAAAGGAATGCGAAATGGTCGGCAAAATCACGTCGAAAAACAAAACAAAATGTAAAAATACAAGAGTCGCCACCTAGTCTATTATGGAAGACAAGGAGAACCATAAACATGAAAAATCATGCAAAACAATAAGGACAGGTCTGCGAAAAACAAAAAGATGTGGGTATGGATCCCTGTTACGTACGAGGAAGGTGTTAGGCACCCTCGTACGCCCGATAAAATCGGTCTTCTATGATTTCTCCAATGAAATGTTGGCTTTTCAGCCTCTTGCTATATGCCCGAGGGTGATATGCCATGCCAGTTTTTGTGCCTTATGCTAATAGGTGCATGATGTGCGGGGTGTGTCCTATGCTCAGAAATATCACTCTTTTATCCCGAGTCAAGTGTATAACGCAAAGATATTGCATAACCATAATCAAAGTTGTATCATTCTGAGTGATTTATCATCATCGCTCTATATGCAGATGCAAATGCATAAATTAGTAAAAAACGAAATGTGTCTTCCTAGTAAATCCAGAAGAAAAAACCAGGGAAAATCCAGAAGAAAACAAGTCGAGTGAGCATGATACGGATCATAAGAAAGCATGCTGTATGCAGAAAACAGGGCAGTGTGCTGATTTGGTACGCCAGATTGGTGAGTCAATCTGGTGCGCAACCTATGTGCGCCTAGGTGGGCCAGAAAGATGCAGGGTTAAAACAGGGAAAGATGCAATGCCAAAGTCTTGAAAAGATGCATTCAGGAAAGCTTAAATATCTGCAAATGCATTCGGGAAAACTGTAATGACTCGAGGAAACCGAATCATGATTCAAATGCAAGAGTTGGTGAAACCTGTGTTCAAGGGCTTATAGCCTCACACAGAGTTACGCCTATGCAACTAAAGTGAGGGAAACCAGATCATCCAAGCCTCTGGATTATGGGCTAAAGCACAAGCTTTCCGTATAGGACAAAGCGTGCAAAATACAGCCTACCAGATTCCAAATGGACTGATCGAACGGATCGGGAAAACAGAGCAAAACCCATAAAAAAGCGATCGGACAGAATCATGGAATATCAGAGAATCATTAAAAATAGAAATCGCAGTGAAAACCACCTGGAGAAAACCATGAAAACATGTATGCAAAATGCCCTCTGACCAGTCTGTGCAGCAGAGGCATGCGCCAGACTGGTGCTCTGGTTAGGTGCGCCAGTCTGGTGCACCTGGAAGGTGAGCCAGATTGGTGAGCCCCAGGTTTTGGTTCAGACTGCTGTTGATCCAGAACCTAACCCAGAGCTGCCAGTGGATAATGATTTATGCAAAACAGTACGATGCAGATGTCATGACTAAATACTGGAAACATGATGTGAGTGCATAGGATCAAGAAACACCATGTAAATTATGCATTAAGAATGAAACATGTTGATGG
>JAMKQA010015310.1:0-10174 GCA_024699735.1 Posidonia australis
ATTAGGGTTTAAAAATTTGATTAATTATGGTTTTATTGAATTTTAAGTTGATTTAAGTGGATTTTAGCTGGATTAAGTGGATTAGGATTTATGGTTGGATTTTTAAGTGGATTTAATTGGATTTTTTTTGATTAGGGTTTTGTGGAATTCAAGGTGGATTTTAGCTTGATTAAGTGTTTTATTTGCTTTTAGTGAATTTTAATGGGTTTTAGTGTTTTATTGGGTCATGTGGGCTAGTGTGAGTCTGATTGGGACCTACGTAGACTAGGGTTTTGGTGGTTGCGACCAGAGCATCAACCGGAGGAGTCTGTTGCCAAATGAATGAGCTCAAAATTGGGGTGTCTACATTTCCATTGGCCGGTAAGTCCGAAACTTACCATTCTCCCTTTCAGCCGGAAAGTCCGAAACTTACTATTCTCCCTTTTAGTCGGTAAGTCTGAAACTTACTATTCTCCCCATTGTCGGTAAGTACGAAACATATCATTCACCCTCTTCGTTAGTAAGTTCGAAACCTAACATTTTCCCTCTTGGCCAGTAAGTCCGAAAGTTACCATTCACCTCTTGGTCAGTAAGTTCGAAACTTACAATTCTCTTGTTTGGCGGTAAGTCCGAAACTTACCATTCCCCTTTGGTCGGTATGTCCGAAACTTACCATTCTCCTGTTTGCTGATATGTCTGAAACATACCATTCCCCCTTTTGGCCTGTAAGTCCAAAACTTACCACTCCCCGTTTGGTCGGTAAGTCTGAAACATACCATTCTCCCATTGGCTAGTAAGTCTGAAACATATCATTCTCCCATTTGGACGGCAAGTCGGATACTTACCAATCTGCCATTTGGACGGCATGTCCAATACTTACCATTCGACTTTCGGTTGGTAAGTTTGAAACTAACCATTCTCCCTTTTGGCTGGTAAGTCCAAAACTTACCATTCGCCTTTGGTTGGTAAGTCCGAAAGTTATCATTCTCCCTTTGGTAGGTATGTCTGAAACATACCATTCTCCCTTTTGGCCTGCAAGTCCAAAATTTACCATTCTAGGTTTGGTCGGAAAGTCCAAAACTTACCATTCTCCATTTAGCAAGTTTGTTTGAAACATAACATTCCCCCTTTTGGTCGGTAAGTCCGAAACTTACCATTCTCCCTTTAGTCGGTATGATTAAAACTTACCATTCTCCCATTAGATGGTAAGTCTGAAACCTACCATTCTCCGTCATGGCAGGTAAGTCCAAAACATACCATTCTCCCACTTGGCTGGTCAGTCCTAAACTTACCATTCTCCCGTTGGATGGTAACTCCGAAACTTACCATTCACCCTTTTGGTTGGTTTGTCCGAAGCTTACCATTTTCCTTTGGTTGAAAGTTCATAACTTACCATTCTCCCTTTGGTTGGAATGCCAGAAACTTACCATTTTCATTTTTGGCAAGTAAGTCCAAAACTTTCCATTATCCATTTGGTCGGCAAGTCAGAAACTTACCAATCACGCAATGGTCAGTAAGGCTGAATGATACTATTCTCCCTATTGGTTGGTAAGTCTGAAACTTACCATTCTCCCATTGGTCGGTAAGTTCGAAACTTACCATTCTCCCTTTGGTCGGTAAGTCCGAAACTTACCGATCTCTCACTTGGCCGGTATGTCCGAAACTTACCATTCTCACTTAAGGCCGGTTAGCCCGAAACTTACCATTTTCTCTTTGGTCGGTACTTCCGAAACTTACCATTCTCCTTTTGGTCCTTAAGTTCAAAGCTTACCATTCTCCCTTTTGGTTTGTAAGTCCAAAACTTACCATTCTCCCTTTGTTCGGTAAGTCTGAAACTTACCATTCTCCCTCTTAGCTAGTAAGTCTGAAACTTACCATTCTTCCTTTGGGCCAGTAAGTCCGATACCTACCATTCTCCCTATGGTCGGAAAGTCTGAAACTTACCATTCTCCCGTTGGTCGGTATGTCCGAAACTTACCGTTTTCCCTTTTGGCCAGTAAGTCCGAAACTTTTCATTCACCCTTTTGGGTGGTAAGTCCAAAACTTACCATTGTCCCCATGGCCGGTAATTCCAAAACTTACCATTCTCCCTTTGGCAGGTAAGTCCGAAACTCACCATTTCCCTTTTTGGCCGGTATGTTTGAAACTTACCATTCTCCCTTTCGGCAGGTATGTCTGAAACTTACCATTCTCCCTTTCGACCGATTTGTCCGAAACTTACCATTCTCCCTTTTGGTTGCTAAGTCTGAAACAAAAATTCTCCCCCTAGTCGAAAAGTCCAAAACATACCACTCCCTCATTTGGTCGGTAATTTCGAAACGAACCAATCTCCCTCTTGGCTAGTAAGTCCGAAACTTACTATTCTGCCCTAGGTCGGTAAGTCCGAAACATACCAATCTCTCTTTGGCCAGTAAGTTCTAAACAAACCATTCTCCCTTAGGTCGGTATGTCCGAAACTTACCATTCTCCCATTTGGCAGGTATGTTTGAAACCTATCATTCTTCCTTTAGGCCAGTAAGTCAGAATCTTACCATTCTCCAATTTGGTCAGTAAGTCCCAAACATAAGATTCTCCTTATGGCGGGTTAGTCTGAAACATACCATTCTCCCTTTGGGTCAGTAGGTCAAAAACTTACCATTCTCCCTTTGGTCGGTAAGTCCAAAACTTTTCATTCTCTCATTGGCAAGTAAGACCGAAACTTACGTTTCTCCCTTTGGTGGGTTAGTCCGAAACTTACCATTCTCGCTTCTGGCTGGTATGTCCGAAACTTACCATTCTTCATTTGGTCGGTAAGTCCAAAACTTAGAATTCTCCCTTTTGTCTGTAAGTCCGAAACTTATCATTCTCCCATTGGTTGGTATGTCTGAAACTTACCATTCTCTCAATGGTCGGGATTTCCAAAACATACCTGTCTCTCTTTCGGTCGGTAAGTCCAAAAATAACCAATTTCCCTTTTGGTCGGTAAGTTCGAAACTTATAATTCTCCGAATGGCCAGTAAGTCTGAAACATACTATTCTCACTTTTGGTCGGTATGTCCGAAATTTACCATTCTCCCTCTTGGCCAGCAAGTCCGAAACTTGCAATTCTCCCATTTGGTTGGTAAGTCTGAAACTTACCATTCTCCCTTTGGTCGGTAAGTCTGAAACGTACCCTTTGCCCATTTAGTCGGTATGTCCGAAGCTTACCCTTCTCCCTTTTGTCGGTAAGTCCAAAACTTCCCCTTCTGCCTTTTGGTCGGTATGTCTGAAACTTACCATTCTCCCCTTGGTCGGTAAATCCGAAAGTTACCATTCTCCCTTTTGTTGGTAATTCTGAAACTTACCATTCTCCCTTTGGTCTGTAATTCCGAAACATACCATTCTCTCGTTGGTCAATAAGTCCGAAACTTGCCATTCTCCCAATGGCCGGTAATTCCGAAACAAACGATTCTCCTTTGGGTGGGTTAGTTCGAAACATACCATTCTTACTTTTGGTCGGTATGTCCGAAACTTACAATTCTCCCATTGGGTTGGTAGGTCCAAAACCTACCATTCTCCCATTGGTTGGTAAGTCTGAAACTTACCATTCTCCCTTCGATCGATAAGTCCAAAACATACCATTCTCCCATTTGGAAGGTAAGTACGAAACCTATCATTCTCCCTTTCGACCAGCAAGTCTGAAACTTACCATTCTCCCAGTTGGTCGGTAAGTCCGAAACTTATGATTCTCCTTATGGCGGGTTAGTTTGAAACATGTCATTCTCCCTTTTGACCGGTTAGTCCGAAACTTACCATTTTCACTTTTTATCGGTAGGTCAAAAACCTACCATTCTCCCTTTGGCCGGTAAGTCCAAAACTTGTCATTCTCCTGTTGGCCGGTAAGTCCAAAACTTACGATTCTCCCCTTGGTGGGTTAGTCCGAAACTTACCATTCTCGCTTTTGGCCGGTATGTCTAAAACTTACCATTCTCCATTTGGTTGGTAAGTCCGAAACTTACAATTCTCCCTTTGTCGGTAAGTCCGAAATTTATCATTCTCCCTTTGGTCGATAAGTTTGAAACTTACCATTCTCCTAATGGTCGAGATTTCCAAAACTTACTAGTCTCCCTTTCGATCGGTAAGTCCGAAAATAACCAATTTCCCTTTTGGTCGGTAAGTCCAAAGCTTATAATTCTCCCGATGGCCGGTAAGTCCGAAACATACCATTCTACCTTTTGGTCGGTAAGTCTGAAACTTACCATTCTCCCTCTTAGCCAGTAAGTCCGAAACTTGCAATTCTCCCATTTGGTTGGTAAGTCCGAAACTTACCATTCTCCCTTTGGTCGGTATGTCCGAAACGTAACCGTCGCCCATTTGGTTGGTATGTTTGAAGCTTACCCTTCTCCCTTTGGTCGGTAAGTTGGAAACTTCCCCTTCTGCCCTTTGGTCGGTATGTCTAAATTTACCAATCTCCCCATGGTTGGTAACTCAGAAACTTACCATTCTACCATTGCTCAGTAAGTCCAAAACTTACCATTCTCCCTTTGGTCGGTAATTCAGAAACTTACCATTATCCCGTTGATCGATAAGTCCGAAACTTGCCATTCTCCCTATGACCGGTAATTCTGAAACTAACGATTCTCCATTAGGTGGGTTAGTTCGAAACTTACCATTCTTACTTTTGGCTGGTATGTCCGAAACTTACAATTCTCCCTTCTGGTCGGTAGGTCCAAAACATACCATTCTCCCTTTGATAGGTAAGTCCGAAACTTCCATTCTCGCTTTGGCAGGTAAGTCCAAAAGTTACGATTCTCCCTCTTGGCTGGTCAGTCCAAAAGTTACCATTCTCTCTTTCGTTGGTAAGTCTAAAACTTACCAATCCAACTTCTGCTCGAGAAGTCCGAAACTTACCACTCTCCCTTTGGTCGGTTAGTCAGAAACACACCATTCTCCCTCATACCATTCTCCCATTGGTCGATAAGTCCGAAACTTATCAATCTCCCTTTGGTCGGTACGTCCGAAACTTACCATTCTCCCAATGGTCGGGAATTCTCAAACTTACCATTCTCCCTTTTGGTCGGTAATTCCAAAACTTAATTATCTCCCTCTTGGTCGGTAAATCCGAAACTAACCATTCTCCCTTTGGTCGGTAATTCAGAAACTTCTCCTTCTGCCTTTTGGTCGGTATGTCTGAAACTTACCATTCTCCCCTTGGTCGGTAACTCTGAAACTTACCATTCTACCATTGCTCAGTAAGACCGAAACTTACCATTCTCTCGTTGGTCGGTAATTCAGAAACTTACCATTCTCCCGTTGATCGATAAGTCCGAAACTTGCCATTCGCCCTAAGGCCGGTAATTTCGAAACGAACGATTCTCCATTGAGTGGGTTAGTTCGAAACTTACCATTCTTACATTTGGCCGGTATGTCCGAAACTTACAATTCTACCTTGGGGTCGGTAGGTCCAAAACTTACCATTCTCCCTTTGGTAGGTAAGTCTGAAACTTGCCATTCTCCCTTTCATCGGTAAGTCTGAAACTTACGATTCTCCCTCTTGGCTGGTCAGTCCAAAACTTACCATTCTCTCTTTCATTGGTAAGTCTAAAAATTACCATTCCACCTTTTGGTAGGGATGTTCGAAACTTACCATTCTCCCATTATTCGGTTAGTCTGAAACACACCATTCTCCCTCTTACCATTCTCCCATTGGTCGGTAAGTTCGAAACTTATCAATCTCCCTTTGTTCGGTACGTCCGAAACTTACCATTCTCCCAATAGTGGGGAATTCCCAAACTTACCATTCTCCCTTTTGGTCGGTAAGTCCAAAACTTACCTATCTCCCTCTTGGTCGGTAAATCCGAAACTAACCAATCTCCCTTTTGGACGGTAAGTCCAAAAGTTATAATTCTCCCATTGGCCGGTAAGTCTGAAACATACCATTCTCCCTTTCGGTCAGAAAGTCCAAAACTTACCAATCTCCCTCATGGCCAGTAAGTCCGAAACTTACCATTCTCCCATTTGGTCAGTAAGTCCAAAATTACCATTCACCCTTTGGTCAGCAAGTCGGAAACTTACCCTTCACCCTTTTGGTCGGTAACTTCGAAACTTACCATTCTCCCCTACGTCGGTAATTCCGAAACTTACCATTCCCCCTTTGGTCAGTAAGTCCGAAACTCACCATTCTCCCTTTTGGTCAGTAATATTGATACTAACCATTCCCCCTTTGGTCAGAAAGCCCGAAACTTACCCTTCTCTCCATGGTCGGTAAGTCTAAAACATACCATTCTCCCTTTTGGTTGGTAAGTCAGAAACTTACCATTCACCCCTTGGTCAGTAAGTCCGAAACTTACCATTATCCTATTTGGTCAGTAAGTTCGAAACTTACCAATCTCCCTTTGGTCGGTAAGTCCGAAATTTGTCATTCTCCCTTCGGTAGGAAAGTCAGAAACTAACGATTGTCCCATTTGGCCGGTAAGTCCGAAACTTACCATTCTCCCATTTGGCCTGTAATTCAGAAACTTACCATTCTCCCTTCGATCGGTAAGCCCGAAACTAACAATTCTCCTGTTTGGCCAGTTAGACCGAAACTTACCATTCTCCCTTTTAGTCGGTAAGTCCGAAACTAACCAATTTCTCGTTGTTTTGTAAGTCAGAAACATTCCAATCTCCATTTTTGGTCGGAAAGTACAAAACTTACCACTCACTCTTTGGTCGATAAGTCTGAAACTTACCATTCTCCCATTGGTTTGTACGTTTGAAACTAACCATTCTCCCTTTTGGCCAGTAACTCCGAAACTTACCATTCTCCATTTGGTTGGTAAGTCCGAAACTTGCCATTTTCCAATTGGCCAGTAAGTATGAAACATAGCATTCCCCCTTTTGGCAAGTAACTCCGAAACTTACCATTCTCCCATTGGTTGGTAAGTCCAAAACTTACCATTCTCTCACTAGGCCGGTAAGTCCGAAACTTACCACCCTCCCTTATGGCCGGTAAACCCGAAACATACCATCCTCTCTTTGGTCGGTAAGTCCAAAACTTAAAATTCTCTTTTAGGTCGATAAGTCTGAAGCTTACCATTCTCCCTTTTGGTTGGTAAGTCCGAAACATACCATTCTCCCTTTTGGCAAGTATATCCAAAAATTATCATTCTCCCTTTGATCGGTATGTCCGAAGCTTACCATTCTCCTTTTGGTCGGTATGTTTGAAACTTACCATTCTCCCTTTGGTCGGTAAGTCCGAAACTTACCATTCTACCTTTGGCTAGTAAGTCCGAAACTTACCATTCTCCCTTTTGGACAGTAAGTCCGAAACTTACCATTCTCCCATTTGACCGGTATGTCTGAAACGTACCAATCTCCCCTTCGGTCAGTAAGTCCGAAACTTACCATTCTCCCATTGGTTTGTACGTTTGAAGCTAACCATTCTCCCTTTTGGCCAGTAACTCCGAAACTTACCATTATCCTTTTGGTCGGTAAGTCCGAAACTTACCATTTTCCAATTGGCCAGTAAGTATGAAACATAGCATTCCCCCTTTTGGCAAGTAACTCCGAAACTTACCATTCTCCCATTGGTCGGTAAGTCCGAAACTTACCATTCTCTCACTAGGCCGGTAAGTCCGAAACTTACCATCCTCCCTTATGGCCAGTAAGCCCGAAACATACCATCCTCTCTTTGGTCGGTAAGTCCAAAACTTAAAATTCTCTTTTAGGTCGGTAAGTCCGAAGCTTACCATTCTCCCTTTTGGTTGTTAAGTTCGAAACTTACCATTCTCCCTTTTGGCAAGTATGTCCAAAAATTATCATTCTCCCTTTGATCGGTATGTCCGAAACTTACCATTCTCCTTTTGATCGGTATGTTCGAAACTTACCATTCTCCCTTTGGTCAGTAAGTCCGAAACTTACCATTCTACCTTTGGCCGGTAAGTCCGAAACTTACCATTCTCCCTTTTGGACAGTAAGTCCGAAACTTACCATTCTCCCATTCGACTGGTATGTCTGAAACGTACCAATCTCCCCTTCGGTCGGTAAGTCCGAAACTTACCATTCTCCCCTTGGTCGGTAAGTCCGAAACTTACCATTCACCCTCTTGGTCAGTTAGTCCGAAACTTACCATTCAACGTCTTTGCTAGTATGTCTGAAACTTACCATTCACCCCTTGGTTGGTATGTTCGCAACTTACCATTCAACCTCTTCGCCGGTAAATCTGAAACTTACCATTCAATCCTTGGACGGTAAGTCCAAAACTGACCATTCTCCCTTTTGGTCTATATGTAACACCCCGATCCTGGGCACGTTACTGAAATACAGTATCACAACATAATCACACAAAATTATAAAACAATAGAACAGTAACTAAGGCTCACCTTCAAGATCTCGATGTGAGGATAGAAGCTCCAATTCCAGCACCGGAACCTGGCTGCAAGTGGTCTGCACCTGAAAACCAAATAGCACGCGTGAGTGACATCTAAGTCACCCAATACGTGCCCCCAAAACACACAACTGCAAACAAAACTCGGCAAAACCAAAAGAAACTTGTTTCTTATCATTCTGCAAAACTTGGTTTACTCCTTTGAAAATCATTCTCTTTTATTAAATAATCACTTGGGAATTCAATCCCAAAACCAAATTCTTTTCTTATAAAACATTCCTTTCAAAACCCTTTTGGAATTCATTTTCCTTTTCAAAAACAATTCCATTTTCAATATTGGGAATTTCTTCCCAAAACACACTTTTCAAAAACACATTCTAACCAGATCCAGCCTAAAACACAATGCCCCATTGCACTCAAAACCAAATCATAAACACTGACTGGCAATTGGTTAAAACATCAACATTTCTTTTCAAGATTCTAGGACCATTTCACAAGTCCAATCCTGACCACACACAATACTCTTTCATTATTCATTTCCACTTTCATTACTGTTGTTACCATGATCAGGGGTAACCTGGCACACAAGCAGTAGGTGAGGACATCCTTCCCCAACCTCCCTGCACTGCCACTATGAGATTCCCCATGCGGGAAGTCATCGCCCCGACCAACAAGCCTCAAGTTTCCTGTTCCTCACAGGAGCACGGAGATACGTCTCTGAAGACGCCCCAGTTGGTGACCCGAACAACTAGGTCCAATGACCCAGGCTCAGCCTACACCGCTTCGAGCTCGGTGACCTGAACAAGTAGGTACAACTACCGAGGCTCAGCCTACACCAGCAGTGACCCGAACAACTAGGCTCAAAGGCCAAGGCTCAGCCTACACTGCTACGAGGAGCTCGGTGACCTGAACAACTAGGCTTAAAGGCCCAGGCTCAGCCTACACTAGCTCAAGCTCGGAACCACAGTCTTTTCATAACACATTATTAGTGTTCCAAAACTCTTTCTAGTTGTCCAAAACCCATTTTCCATTTCATTCTTTTCGTTGCAGGACTCTGTTCCTTGCAACACTTGACCCTCCACTGGGGTCCCAACACAATCCATCAAAGCCACATAAAACCATAAATTGGGTCTCAAGCCCAGAAACCACACAAAACCATCTTTTTATAGGGTCAAAACCCAAAACGACACCCAAATCCATTGTTTGGGGTACCACATGCCTCCATGTTATTACACGGGGCAAACACTATTCACATAAACCCATCATACCAAAACAACCACTTAACATCATTAAAAACCACATTTAAACCTTTAAAAGTCTGGGCAAAATCGGCATACCGTTTTTCCATTTCGGTATGTCGAAATCTCTTGATTCTTCGGTATGCCGAATCCCTGTCAGATTTCTCAGACATAGGGGAAACGGTCGATCGATTTCATCCGATCGTCCGAGGCCCTAACGCGGGGTACAACCTGGGAGCAATTCAGTATGCCGAATCCATTTCGGCATACCGTTTTCTGCTGTTGCAGAAAACTCCCTAGGCCACCACCTTCCTTTTCTCCCCCAAGTGGGAGTAAGGATTGGACCCCCAAACAAACACCATAAATTCTCATAAAAACATGGGGTGTAGACCATCAAGTCTACTTCAAAACCCCTCAAACCATTCAAGATTTCATTAACCACACAGGAAGATATAAATTTGCAAAGGAATCATGCTCAGAAATAAACCTTAAAACATTTAAGGCAAAAACTCCACAAAACTCCAAAAATCCACGCAATCTAGCATGATCCTTATACAAACACATCATAGAACTCACCTCCAACCATATTATGATTTTTTCTACAATTTCCATGCATTTATTACAATTTTCA
>JAMKQA010015311.1:0-14087 GCA_024699735.1 Posidonia australis
ATGGTGGTCGGTTAATACTTTGACCCTCCATAACATTATTGTTAAAAGATGAAGTAGCCATGTATTCTAGTAGATTTTTAAATCTAATTCCTAGAAACCCGTTCTGATAACAATTGTAGGATTTAAAGGCTTCTCTAGAGGGGGGTGAATAGATAATTTTAACTTTTAATAACTCTATAATCAATTTTAACAATAATCTGAATTGATTCACAATATTCTACTTATCATGCACAATAGAATTTAAAGCATAGAAGGAGATGAGAGTAATTGATGAACACAAATAATTTATAGTGGTTCGGCAACCCAACCTTGTCCACTCCTCAAGACCCTCTTGAGATTTTTCCCTTATTCTTAAAAGATAGAATAACTTACTTGTTGGTAGTCCACCAACACAACTTTCGCTCTTTCCACTTCTCTACACCCCGAGAAGCTAGAGCCTTTCCTTTGATGCTTTACAACAAGAATCTTTTCTCACAAAGCTCGATTACAACTCTTTGCTTACAAATTGCTTGTGAGGATATTGAATTTGACTAAAGGAGATGAAGTATTACAAGTATTCAATGTGTGTCTTAAAGAGGCATAAATGAGTAGTATTTATAGCCACCAACCCTTCATCAAATGTGTCTAACGACTATGCTAACGGTTGTAAACGGCTAGTAGATTGGTATGCCGTTTTGCCCTTTGATGTGCCGTTTTATCTTCAGTCTGCAATTCACGGTCAATTTGGTATGCCGTTTTGATTTCGGTATACCGATTTCTCCTGAAACGGTATGCTGTTTTTCCATCGGTATGCCGTTTCTGCATTTTCCTTCTATTCCGCAACTCTTCGGAATTCCGACGCTTGGTTCCGTTTTCTCCTGAAACGGTATGCCGTTTTTCCATCAGTATGCCGTTTTGCTTTTCTTCTTTTTGGAAACGGAAGGTTGAGGAGTGTACCATTGCTTCTAACTCATGTGTCGTTTTTCACTGAATCGGTATACTATTTTACATACGGTATGCCGTTTTTGTTCTGAGCTATGAATCTTAAGGCATATATGATTTTTGTCCTTAAATATTTAATCCTTTTTCTAAGTATTGTGTATAACAATTAATTGCATTTGAATAATCATCAAAATAATCACAAATATTTCTAACACAAACTAGCCATAACATGAGTGCACTTGCATAGAGCATCTGCAACCACATTCACCTTCCCTGGTTGGTATGACAAGTTGAAATCATAATCCTTAATGTACTCCACCCAGTGCCTTTGTCTCAGATTCAAATCCTTCTGAGTAAAGATGTACTTGCGACTCTTGTGATTTGTGTATACCTCAAACTGTTCGTCATATAAATAATGTCTCCAAATCTTCAAGGCGAACACAACATCTACCATTTCTAAATCATGGGCGGGATAATTCTTCTCATGATCTTTTAATTGGCATGAGGCATACGCCACCACCCTACCATGCTGCATCAGCACACACCCCAAACCAGTTCCACAGGCATCACTGTAGATCGTGAAACTGCCACTCCAAAAGAACAAAGTCAAAACTGGGGTTGATACCAGACGAGCCTTCAACTCGTTGAAGCTCTCCTCGCACTGCCAATCCTAGGCAAAGTGCACTTCCTTTCTAGTCAGTCTGGTCAATGGTGCAGCAATCTTGGAGAAATCTTGGATGAATCTCCTATAATATTCTACCAGGCTAAGAAAACTTCTAATCTCAGTTACTGTCTTCGATCTGGTCCAACTGCTTACAACCTCCACCTTGGTTGGATCTACCTTGATGCCTTCTCCTGAAATAATGTGACCAAGGAAGACACCTCTTCTAGCCAAAACTCACTATTAGAGAACTTGGCATAAAGTGGATGCTACCTCAACGTCTCTAGTACGATCCTTAGATGCCTCTAGTGGGTCTAAACATTTGGAGAATACACCAAAAAATCATCCACAAAGATGACCACAAACTGATCCAAATAGGGCCTAAACACCCTATTCATCAGGTCCATAAAAGCAACCAGAGCATTCGTCAACTCGAATGGCATGACCAAAAACTCATAATGTCCATAACGGGTGCGAAAGGCTGTCTTTTGCACATCTGGCTCACTGAACCTCAACTGATGGTATCCAGATCTCAAATCTATCTTGGTAAACACCGATGCTCCCTGTAGTTGGTTGAACAAATCATCAATTCTGCGTAGTGGATACTTGTTCTTCATAGTGATCTGGTTCAACATCCTGTAGTCTATACAAATCCGAAGTGAACCATCCTTCTTCTTAATAAATAAAATCGGTTTTCCCCAATGTGAAACACTGGGACGAATGAATCCCTTATCCATCAGTTCCTGCAGCTGATTCCGGAGCTCTCTTAACTTAGTAGGTGCCATCCTGTATGGAGCCTTGGAAATGGGACCTGATCCTGACACCATATCAATCACAAACTCCACTTCCCTGTGCGGTGGCATTCTAGGCAATTCTTCTGAAAAACATCGGGATATTCCCTCCACCGGTAAGTCTTGAATCTTGACCATAGGCGAAGTAGAAACTGTCACATAGGCCAAATAGCCCACATTGCCTCTTGCCAAAAGATGATAGGCCTTGAGAGAAGAAATCACTTTTTTGGGCTCGCCCGGCTTGGTGCTCTGTATCATATACCAGCCTTGGCATGGACACTCTGCCAGAACTGTGGCGAGCTATGGAATACTGTGGCATATCGACTATGTGGTATGGCGGAAAGCTATGGAATATTGTGGTGAGCACAGTGAAGGGTGGTGGAGGCTGTGTGGCACTATGTTGAGTTGACTCAGCTCTTGATCTAACCCAACTCAGTCCCACACGCGCATGCGTGGCACGCACCGATCCAAACTACCAGATAGTAGGGGAATTACCTGAGATAACACCACTTAAAAGAGGACTCAACACCAATATCTAATCATTAAGCTAATTATCTAAATTACAATAACTTAATTACATCCATTCTGGATAATCTAGGCACTGATATTACATTATCTCAAAGTACCTTGGAGAAAACATCTTCTTATTGGGCGGTGAATAGTGCATCTTCAATGTGGAGCATATATTTGAGATACTAGAAATACCCAAGGGAAATAAGGAGTTGTTTGAAGTTAAAATTACAAACTAACATCATGATTGGAAAGACTATTTGATGGCAAGACATGTGTGAAGAATTTTGATGTTGAAAGGATCTTAAAACAACTCTGTATGACAACTAGTCCAGAAGATGAAGATGTTACAGTGAAAGCTTGGATATGCTTATTATTCTCCACATTTTTAATACCCAATTCTAGTTGTGGATTTCCCAATTGTATGCTTCGATATATAGATGACTTGGTTGGTATTTCAAGCTACAATTGGGCAATATACACATTTCAGGTGATCATGAGCAGCTTGGAAAACCTCAAATCTTATGGCTTAGGATTTGCATGGGCACTTCTGAGGTGTTCAGTTACAAACTTACTTTTGGTTATCAATTATTGTTTAACATGCAATTCAACAACTGAGATATCAAAATGAAAATGATTTATATTTTGGGTCTGAGCTTATGAGAGAGACAACTCAATAGAGCCAAAAAACCCAATAGCCATCCCATTGTATAAGAAATATTCAAAGTCAACTAAGAAGTTTGCTGTAAAGAGGAAACAATGTGATGTGGAGGTATTAATGTCAATATCTTATCTTTGCATGTTAGTTATGTTTCTTTCAAAAAGCTAACACTCAAATCTTGCTAGGATGATGAATCAGATGCCAATGATACATGGAATAAGGATGTTCTTCATGGACCATGACAGGAGGTACCATTTATATTCCCTTTGATATTCATTAACTATTTTATTTATATTACTGTTTTTTTAACACTATGACTTAATAAATAAGTAATAGTAATAGTAACAATCTAATGTTTATAGTTTAAGTAAACAGTATTCTTTAATTTTTTTTTACACAAAATATAGATTTCTACATGTACTGCTACAACTACTCAAATAGGAGAAATTCACACTCTTTCGTTTCATCTTCACTATTACTGAATTAAAAAAATAATACAGAAACAGTATATAAGATTTCCTAGTATAAAACCAAAATAAATAAACTAGTTTAGTTTTCCTTTTTTGGTTGAAATACCTGTACTATTGCAACTACTCATGTTCCATTAAAGAGGAATAATTTAGTTACATATGATATGGCTATTATTAGATTATTAGATATCTAAATGAATAATATCTTAGTGTATGTACTTTTGCATTGTTCTCTAATGGTTGTAGTAAATAAAATTAATAATAATTGCAATGTTACCATCACTACAAGAAAAATAGGATTTTGCGAGGACATTATTCCTCGTTGATTCCTCGCTAAGTTCTCGTTATAAATTTTAACAAGGACTTAGAGATAACTATTTATCCTCAGAAATAAATCACTTACTAAATCAATACTGCTAGGACATATCATCGCAATGTGCTCATTAAATATTAGCGTGGACATTACGAGGAATTATTTCATCGTAATGTCCTCGCTATATCCTCGGTGTACCTTCTCAATATACTCAACAAATGCTCACTAAATATGATGAGATTGTATTGTCATTCCAGTTTTAGCGAGGAAATAGCGAGGACAATCGAGGAAATGTCCTTGATACACCCTCGCAATTGACTCGCTAACTGCTCTTTAAATATAACGAAAAGCATTATTTTTGCTAGGACATAGCGAGGACATGGCGAGCCTTGCTAATACTGGGGAGTAAAAGAAATAAAACAATACATTGCAAAATTCAACATGCTAATACTTGGTAAAATGACATTCAAATACATTCACATGTAAATTAAATTACACATATACAAAATTTATAAAAAAAGTTTCAATTGATTGTGACATCTGGGCTGATTATCCATTTTTAATTGTAAACCATGTAATTAATTATAATATTGTATAAATGGTTTATTAATGGATAATCTGTTATTTCTTGGATGTGTGAGCTTGTGGTTGGCTCTCTGTGCACCTGCTTGTGATTTGGGACCAATGTGGGGTCCGATTTAAGGATGCACGGTCGCCTTGGTTTGCGTGCTTGTCTTTTCTTCCTTTGCTTTCCTTGTTTTTTTCCTTTCTTTTTCCTTCCCTCTCATGAGCCCGAACCATTCTGTCTTCTTCTTCCCCTTCTTCCACACCCGTACCACCACCAGCCAGAGGCACATGCCTCGACGTCATTTCCGACGCAATGGACGACCGACATGACGCGAAGGGAGGAGGGGATAAAGAGAGGTGGAGTCTAGCGAGGAGAGGAGAAGGTGACTGAGAGAGGAGAAGAGAAGGAGGAGCAGCACGCAACTGTGACCATGCTGGTGGAACCCCTAGGCGCGGTTCTCCAAACCTACTCTGATGTGCGGAAACACACGGGGAGATCTGATATAGTCACAGCGAAAATGGTGATTCTGGAAGAAGAGACAAGACTCGAAAACACCAAAGGGAAAACAAAAAGGATAAGGAAAGGAGTCGCCACCTAGTCTTTTAATGGAAAGACGAGGAAAACCGTAAAACCACAAAAAGGCAAAAAGCAAACAAGATGCAAAGATGCATGTGTGATCCGTGCCTAATGGATAATGCAAGATGAATGTGGGCCAGAGAAAGGGTAAGGATTCTGGTTACGCATGGGAAAGGGGTTAGGCACCCCCATCCGCCCGAGAAAACTTGGTCTTTCTAGGTTTCCTACTGTCAATGGTTTGATGAATGTATGCTTGCTTATTTTATATGCTCATGCATGAAAATGACCGAAAACAAGCCAAATCTAGGAGAAGTGAAATCAAAGGAAAAAGTTAATCCGATGGTCAAATGTAGGCATTGTTAATGCCGCTTTATTGTACGCCCTTGGGCGATGAGGAAAATCGTGAAATTCTCAGAAAGCGTCTCGTAAAACAGCGGAAATTGGGATAAATCCGAAAAATGAAAAAGGGGAAAAATAATCCTTGTTTCGGGACCATGTCGACTTTGTGAAGCCTTTTACTGTACGCCCTCGGGCGATGGAAAACCAAAACAAGCGAAAATCGTGGAAAACCACGAAAAACCCAGAAAACGAGGTAAAGACTAAGCTCAGAACATAGCTAGAAAGCGTGCACCAAGAAAGGAAGAAAAGACGGGAAAAACTGTGCAAAAAGATGTGAAAAGTATGCAAAATGCAAGTGAGAGTGCAAATCTGAAGAAGTTTAGGGGGTTTCGTGCAAAAAGCCCAAATCCGAGGAAAACTGAAGTTCAGAAGCCCAAATCATCGAGAAGTACATAGGAAAACACATTCCATACATGTATGAAGAAATCTGGGGTCAAATGTGCTCTCTAGTGCAAGTGAAGCTCTCTAGGGGTCTGAAATGCAATTTACACACTAATGCATGCATGCACATCAATTCAGCATAAAATCAGGGTAAAAATGTAATAAAATGTCTCAGAAATGATCCAGGAAGTTTCAGGGGCAAAATGGTCATTTTACCCTTGAAAACAGGCAATCAGAGCAAAATCAATGAAGTATAGGGGCTAAACTGCAAATAACCCAGCAAACAGAGCATCCAGAAGAAATCCAGTAAAAATAGAGGGTTAAAGTGCAATTAAACCATGAAAACAAGCTTCTGTAATGTTTTAAAACAAAGTCAGGGAGTTTTATGCAATTCACAGCAAAATAAGCCTTCTGGAAGTTTCTTATAAAACACAGGGGCCTAAATGCAATTTGCCCAATGAAAACATGCTTCTGGAAAAGTTTCAGAGAAGTATGAGGGCTAACATGCAATTAAACCAACAAAAACAACTATCCAGAGAGTTTTTGAAATAAGAATGGGCTTTTATGCAATTTTTACTGTAAAAATGAACAGCTAGAATAATTTTGAGAAAGCTCAGGGTCTTTTTAGCAAAATGTCTGCAAGAAAATATGTTTCAAAGACTCTAGGGACTTTTATTAAAGTCTTAAACTCAAAAAACATTATTTTAAATGTTCAGGGTAAAACATGTAATATTTTCAGTTAAAACTTTATTCAAAACATTTTTGAAAAATGATTGCAGGAACTATATGCAATAAAAGGACCAAATAGTAATTCCAGAAGGACTTATATGCAAGAAAAACATAAAATCCAGATTTTATTTAAAATAAAGTTTAAATGTTTTTTAAAACTGAAAAAGGGACGACGGTCGCCGGCGATGGAACTCGCCGCCGGCGACCATCAAAGGAAGCCAAAGGGGAGGCTCCCGAGGTCCGATCTTAGTTCACCCCACAGGAAGCAAGAAGGTGACATGGGGAGGGCATCCAATGGTTTGGACGTGGCCTCCGACGGCTGAGGCGCTTCCCCCACCTCGCTCGCCGTCGAGCTGCTCTGGTGGGAAACTCGCTGTGGCTGGGGATGTCTGGATCCTTGGCGCGGCGGTCGGAGGGCTTCAGTGAGCTGAGGGATGCTTCTGGAAGGCTCTAGAGCGGCGCGGAGTTCAGTGGAGCAAGGAAGAGGCTGAGCGTCGCCGCCGCGACTTCCTCCAGCGAGTGGCATTGCTGGGACGCTTGGGGGCTCGCGGCGTGGATCCAGTGGCTCGAGCGCACTTGCAGGAGGTTGAGGAAGGTCACCACGAGGCTGGATCACCATGGCGAGGCTCGGAGCGGCGTGTAGGCTCGGACAGGGCCTTCTTCTCCGGCGATGGCGGCTACGGGAGGCGTTTTCCGGCGATCTTGGCGCGGCATGGGGCGGAAAAGCCCTGGGAAGATAAGAGGAGGAAGAGGGAAGACTCGGGGGTCCAGGAGACTTCCTGGATTGCCCCCCCACCTCTGTCGCCGGAATTGGGCGACGGCGGGGCTCGGCGGAGCGGCAGAGGCCAAGGGATCACTCTGGATCCCTTGGAACCGACCCAGGAAGAGAGGAAAAGGCCTAGAAATCTACAATTCAAACAATTTAGGAAGGTCAGAAGCGTGTACCTGGTTGGAGACACCTCGCCAGAGCTCTGGAAGCCAACAAACTTGCAACAGACTTGCAACAGAAGGCCTCCTCTCGTAATAGACTGGCCCACTCCTCTAACAAACCAGACGCTCCTCCCAAATGGATCTAGACATTCCCTAACCGCTGTCCCCTCCTGTCCCCTTGGCTGCCGGTAGAACGAACGACGATCCAGTGGTCGCCGGTGGTTGATCAACTGCTGGGCTGCTAGGAAGCTGCTGGCTTAGTGTGGCTCGGGTTGGGCTGCTAGATTGGAGTGGGTTCGGTGGTGAAATCGGTGTAGGAAGATAGGTCCCAAGGCTGGATTGTGAGATCAGTGGAGAAAAACATAGGTGTTGCTGATTTTGGTAAAATGAGGACAAATGGAGAAAAAAAATGTAAAGTTAAGAGGGAAAAATGAATGTTGGGTTGGAATGAAATGTAGAGAAGAGAAATGAGTGAAGTTGTTTACGGTGGGCCTTCATGGGCATATGTGGGTCCGTATGGGCTCAACTTGGGATTAATGGGCCTCGAAGGAGTCAATTGGGCTTAAATGGGCCTTGTGGGCCTTCAATCAAGGTTCGAGCTCAGCCACCACATCCCCATTCTGCAAAATCAGAAAATTGGGGTGTCTACAGCAACTGAGGAGGAGGTGGGGGTTGCTCGTGTGATTCGCCGACGGAGGAGGCTTTGCCAAGGCGCGTGGAGGCTTGCTGGAGTGTGGGAAGGTTCGTTGGGGCACCATTAAAGGTACGTGAGCCCTATCCTTTCTCGTTTCCCTTGTGTTTGGATTAAGTGAGAAAATCCATGAAAATAAAAAAAATGCTTGTAAAATTGTAGAAAAATGAGAAAATTATGAGAATGAGTTGTATTGCATGAAAATACAGAAATCATGCGGTTAGAATGAAAGTATGTGGGATTGAATGTGATCTGGGGGTGTAAGCTACAGTACGTTTCACTGAGCTCTTCCCTATTGTGATTTTCGTATGAATCACATAGTTGATGAATTGAGGAATGATTTGAGGGATTTTGAAGTAGACTAAAGAGTCTACACCCCATGATTTTATGGTAATTTGTGATGCGTGTTTGGGGGGTCTGATCGGGACTCCCACATTAGGCGATTTTTTGCCGCCTGGAACAGGGGTGTGCCCTGTTTGCGAGGAATTCAGTATGTTGAATTTATTCGGTATGCCGAAATCTTGACAGATTAAGCCAGGATTGCTAGTTTCGGTAGGTCGAAATCTCTCGGTCGACCGAAATAGGGGGTTTCGGTATACCGAATCAGGGGATTCTGGTATACCGAACCTGAAATTCGGTCTACCATTTTAGCCCTGGACCTGATATGTGCAGACATGAATTTAAATGGATGATATATGGCTTTAAAAGGTATGTTGAGCATATGTAAGTAATGTTTTCCCCATGTAATGACATGGAGGAATGTGGAACCCAAATAAATAAATTTGGGCATGGTTTTGTGTTTTGATCTCACAAATGAATGATTTTGTGTGGTTTTGGGTTTTAGACCCTATAAATGAACAAAATGGCTGATTATGCGTGATTTTTGGGCATGAGATCCAATTCGTGATTTTTTAAAAGCATGATTTTAAATGATTTGATTGGGACCCTAGTGGAGGGTCAAGTATTGCATGGAAACAGAATCCTACAATGGAAAAGAATGAAAATGGAAATGGTTTTAGAAAGAATAGCTTAAAGAATTTTGATAATGAAACACTAAAAATGTGTTAAGGAACCACGAGGGTTGGTGTCGACAACGTGGTAGGAGTATGAGGCTCTAATGAAACCAGTTGCCAGACACGACTGTGGTTGCCGAGCTTGAGACGGTGTAGGCTGAGCCTAGGATATTGTACCTAGTTGTTCAGGTCACCAAACTCGTGATGGTGTAGGCTGAGCCTAGGTTATTGAGCCTAGTTGTTCAGGTCACCGATGGTGTAGGATGAGCTTAGGTCGTTGTACCTAGTTGTTTGGGTCACCGATAGGGCATCAGTCAAAGACGTATCCCCGTGAGTATATGTAATAAATTGAGGCTCGTGGCCGGGGCAGTGGCATCTAGCACGGGGAATTTCATCGCGACAATGCAGGAAAGTAGGGGAAATGATGTCCTTGCCTACTACTTGTGCGATTATTTACCCCTGATCAAGGTAACAACAGTAAGGAAAAGTGGAATTGAATAAAGAAATGTGATTTGACCAGGATTGGACTTATGAAATAGTCCTAAAATCCTGAAATGGAATAATGATGATGTTTTAATTAGTTACCAACCAATATTTATGATTTGGTTTTGAGCCTGAGAGGCATTGTGTTTTAGGCTAGATCTGGTCAGAAATGTGAATTTGAAAGTGTGATTTTTGGAAGAAATCCCAAGTATTGAAAATGACATGATTTGGAAAATGAATTCCAAAGGTTTTAAAAGAAAATGCAAAGGTGTGTTTTTGAAAGAGAATGTGGTTTTGGAATGAGTTTTCCAAATGTTTTGAGAAAAGAAAAGAAACATGGCTTTTGAAAAGAGCATGAATTTGGGATTAAATTCCCAAGTGGTTTCCAATAAAAAAAGAAAAGAGGATTTTCACAAAGGAAAACCAAGCTTTTAAAATTAAAGAGATGAGTTTTTTTATAGTTTTCCAGAGACATTGTGTTTGTGTGTTTGGGGCGTGTACTGGGTGACTTAAATGTCACTCACGCGTGCTTATTTGGTTTTCAGGTGCAGACCGTGTGCAGTCGAGTTCCAGTGCAGGAGTCAGAGCTTCTAGCCACACATTGAGATCCTGAAGGTGAGCCTTAGATATAGTTATTTAATATTTCTATAATTAGTGTAATTTTGCTTATGATACTGTGATTTGGTAGCGTGCCCGAGATCGGGCTGTTATATTGATTATACAACATAAGATTTTACACATCCAAAATTTTTACAAACAAGTAGCTAATATAACACTGAAATGTCTTAATACAAGTCACTAAATATATTACAAGTCAAAACGATATATTACATATTACTTTCTTCGGGAACCAACTTGCTTTGCTTTTCCTTTTGAGGATGATGCATGGATGGAGCGACGACGACGTTTGTAAAGAATGCCTTCGAAAACCATGTTGATGTCAAAAGGATGAAAAGTCAAGTCAACCTGTGTTCTCGAAATCTTGGAAAAAGTCGTGAAAGTCAAAAGGAAAAAAAAATAACCCGTGATGGGGTTAAATGTCAGCTTTGACAAGCCTTTTACTGTACGCCCTCGGGCGATGAGGAAAATCGTGAAAATCAAAAAGGGGGAAAAATAATCCGTGATGGGGTCAAATGTCGGCCCTCAGGCCTTTTACTATACGCCCTCGGGCGATAGAAAACCAAAACAAAACAAAATCGCGGAAAGTTGGAGTAAATCTGGAAAACGGGGAAAAGACATAGCTCGGAGCATAGCTAGACAACGTGCACTAAGCGAGGAAGAAAAGACGGAAAAAAACCGTGTGAAAAGTATGTAAAATGCCAATGTGAGTGCAAATCTACAGAATACAGGGGGTTTTATGCAAAAAACCCAAATCCGAGGAAAACCGAAGTCCGGAAGCCCAAATCATCGAGAAAAACATAAGAAAACACATTCCATGCATGTATGAAGAAATCTAGGGTCAAAATGTGTATTCCTAGTCAAAGAAAGCTCTCTAGGGGTTAGAATGCAATTTACCCATTAATGCATGCAATGCAAGTCAATTCAGAGGGTCAAAATGCAGTTAAACTATGAAAACAAGCTTCTAGAATATTTTTAAACAAAGTCAGGGAGTTTTATGCAATTTTCATAGCAAAACAAGCTCTCTAGATGCTTTCTGTAAAACACAGGGGCTTAAATGCAATTTGCCCAGGAAAATCATGCTTCTAGAAACATTTAGAACAAATCCATGGACTGCTGTGCAATTAAACCACAAAAATGAAAACTCTGGAAGGTTTCAAAACAGTTCGGGGTATAAATGCAATTTTTCCTCAAAATAAGCTTTCTGGGAACATTTTGCAAAACTATAAGGATTTCAGTGCAATTTTCCAAAAGAATATGAACTTCCAGAAAGTATTTTATAAAACATAGGGTTTCTCATGCAAAAGTCACAACAAAATGAACTTCCAGAATGATTTTACTAAAGTAAAGGGACTCAAATGCAATTTTCCTGAAGGAAAACACCTTTTATAAACTTCAGAGGGCTTTTTATTAAAGTTTTGAACTCAAAAAACATTGCTTAAAAGTTCAGGATATGTAATGCAATATTTCCAGTCAAAAACTTTATTCGAAACATTTATGAAAAATGTATGCAGGACCTAAGTGTAAGAAAAGGACCTAAAAGTAATTATTAAACAAACTAAAGTATTTTAAATAAAAAAACTTAAACAAAATAAAATAAAATGAAAAAGGAGGGCTGCCGCTGGCGATTCGAAGATCGCCGACGACGACAACTGAGAGGCTCATCCGAGCCTCTCCGGGCGCCTGATCGGGGATCAGAGAGGGGGATAGGCATGAGGAGAAGGCACGGGGAAGATCCACTGGCGTGGATCGATCCCCCGACGGCCGTAGTGTGCCGTCGACCTCCCTCGCCGACCTTCGTCTCCGGCGACGGCGAGGCTCACGTAGGCGGGTCCAGAGGCTGCGGTTGGAGGTGGCGGCGATCGGAGAGGCTTCGGGGGACCTCGACGAAGGTCCGGGGAGCGTCGACGAGGTTCGGGGGAGTTTGAACCGTTTCCCCCACCTAGTGCTCCGGTGAGGGGGACCGCGGCGATGGCTGGGACGCCGTGGGGCGTCGGCGTGTCGACGGAGTGGCGCGGAGGCGCGAGATGTCGCGGCGAGCTCTGGAATGATCCAGAGCCTCCCGCCTTCGTCGCCGGCGATGGGAACGATGGAGGTGGGGGCGACGCTGCGGCGGCGGGGGTGACGCTGTCGTGCTCGGAAGAGCTCCTGGGGACCACGAGGAAGCCTCCCAGAGGGCTGGCCTGCGCTGAATATGACCGGAGTACGCTGTCCGTGCTGGACCCCGGTGATGGGTGCAGGCGACGGCGGTGATTTACCGACGGCTAGAGCGGCGTTGCAGCGGCAGTGAAGCGCGAGAAACGGTTGGAGAAGCCTGGGGGTCCCGCGATGATGCTCTTGGATATTACGGGAGGGGCTGGAATGGCGTGGGTAATTCTGCCCGCCTCTGGCTCCGATGATGGGTGCAGCGGCGATAGTGGCGATCTTTCGACGGCTGGAGCGGCGTTGCAGCGGCAGCGAAGCGTGAGAAACGGTTGGAGAAGCCTAGGGGTCTCGCGGTGATGCTCCTGGACATTGCGGGAGGGGCTGGAATGGCGTGGGTAATTCTGCCCGCCTCTGGCTCCGACGATGGGTGCAGCGGCAATGACGGCGATTTTGGTGAGCAGGGGCTTCCGGCGCCGGATCCTCCGAGGATGAGGAGGGGGAAAACTGTAGGAAGGCCCTTGGGGCCTTGCCACAGGCCTAGGAGGCCTGAGACAGCGCTGGTGGTGGCGAACCCACCACCGGCGGCAAAGGGAGGCGGCGCTGGGGAGACCTATACCAGCCTATCCAACCTAAAAACTAGGAGAAGACTACTCATCCTAAGAATGCACTGTGACATAAAAATGATAGGGAAGAAGTGCACCTGGTGGATGATGGGCTGTCCTCCGGCGACGGCAACAGTGCTCCGGCGAGATGCTCTGGTCCGCTTCCTCTCCGCACTCTGCTCTGTTTAGATCTAATTCGTCCCTCCCCACTTGCGGTTGTTCTCCGGGGCTTTTATGGGGGTCAATGGCGAGGCCATCGTGGGAGATGGTTGCCAAGACATGGGAAGGAGAGTAGGGGTCGTTGGGTGATGCAGGAGGAAAAAGATGAATATTTCCCTTATTTTACAAGTTCCTAAGTTTTAAATAAAAATGTGATGTGGTTTGGGTTGGGCTTACGTGGGCTTTTGCTTTTTGGTTTTTTTTGTAGTTTTATGTTTTGATTTTGTTTGTTTGTTTGTTTTTTTTTTTTTAATTCTGATTTTGTTTATTTGTTTTTGGTGATTTTAATTAAATTTTGATTTTGTGATTTTGAAGTTTAATTGTTTTTAAAATTAGAATTTTTGAGGTTTGAATTTAATTATAAGATTTTAAATTAATTTCTTTGAATGATTTAGGGTTTTTTTGG
>JAMKQA010015312.1:0-13709 GCA_024699735.1 Posidonia australis
TAAAATATATTTGTATTCAATTTGGTAATAATATGCTTAATAATCTATTATTAATATTAAACGTGTATTAACTGGGTTCAATCAGTTCCAATCGTGTTAAATCAGGTAATAATCGTGTCTAATCATGTCAAAATAAATTTATGTTTATTAACCATAAATCACATAAATATTTCAAAATAATTAAAAAAAATTATAACTAAATTTTATCGTGTTATCATGTCGTGTCGTGTCGTTTCGTGTAATCGTGTCGTGTCAAGAATTGACAAGTCTAGGTAACACCCCCTCACGCCTTTGAATTCCAATGCTGATTGACGGATTCAAGGCCTCCCTTTTCCATCTCTTATTTCAAGACTACCGCCCGGTGACTAGATGGTCCCATCCGCGGTTCGATTTGTCAGGACGAATCTCAATGCCACCCCTCTTGCCTTTGAATTCCAATCTTGATGGATGAATTCTAGGCCTCCCTCTTCCATCTTAGTTTTCTATACTGCCGCCCGGAGTTCATATGGTCCCATCACGTTTCGATCCATCAGGATGAATCTTGGTGCCAGTCCTCTCGCCTTTGAATTCTGATCCTGATGGACAGATTCAAGGCTTCCCTTTTCCATCTCATTTTTCTAGACTACCGCCCGGATTCTAGATGGTCCCAAGCGCGGTTCGATCCGTCGAGACGAATCTCGATGCCACCCCACTCGCCTTTGAATTCCGACCCTGATGGACAGAATCAAGGCCTTCCTTTTCCATCTTATTTTTCTAGACTACCGCCGAGACTCTAGATGGTCCCTTCCGCGGTTCAATCCGTTAGGACGAATCTCGATGCCACCCCTCTCGCCTTTGAATTCCGATCCTGATGGACGGATTCAAGGCCTCACTTTTCCATCTCATTTATCTAGACTACTGCCAGGAGTCTAGATGGTCCCATCCGTGGTTCGATCCATCAGGACGAATCTCTGTGCCACCACTTTCGCCTTTGAATTTCGATCCAGATGGACGGATTCAAGGCCTCCCTTTTCCATCTCTTTTTTCTAGACTACAATCCGTAGTCTAGATGGACCCATCCAAAGTTTGATCTGTCAGGACAAATCTCGGTGCCACCCCTCTCGCCTTTGAATATCATTCCTGATGGATGGATTCAAGGCCTCCCTTTTCCATCTCTTTTTTTAGACTACTGCCCGGAGTCAAGATGGTCCCATCTGCGGTTCGATCAGTTAGGACGAATATCAATGCCCCCACTCTCATTTTTGAATTCCTATCCTGATGGACGGATTCAAGGCCTCCATTTTCCATCTCTTTTTTTCTAGACTGCTGCCCAGAGTCTAGATGGTTCCATCCATGGTTCGATCTGTCATGATGAATCTCAATGCCACCCCTCTCGCATTTGAATTCCGATCCTGATGGACAGATTCAAGGCCTCCTTTTTCCATATCAGTTTTCTAGACTACTGCCAGGAGTCTAGATGGTCCCATTCGCAGTTCGATCCATCAAGACGAATCTCGATGCCACCCCTCTTGCCCTTGAATTCTGATCCTGATGGATGGATTCAAGGCCTCCCTTTTCCATCTCATTTTTCTAGACTACCGTATGGAGTCAAGATGGTCCCATCCGTGGTTCGATTCGTTAGGACGAATCTCAGTGCCAGCCCTCTCGCCTTCGAATTCCTATCTTGATGGATAGAATCAAGGCCTCCCTTTTCCACTACTTTTTTCTAGACTACCTCCTAGAGTTTGATGGTCCCATCCACTGTTCGATCCATCGGGACGAATCTTCGTGCCACCCCTCTCACCTTTGTATTCCTATCTGGATGGACGTAATCAAGGCATCCCTTTCCCATCTCTTCTTTCTAGACTACCGCCCGAAGTTTAGATGGTCCCATCCGTGGTTCGATCCATGAGGACGAATCTCGGTTCCACCCCCTCTCGCCTTTGAATTCCGATCCTGATGGACAGATTCATGGCCTCCCTTTTCCATCTCTTTTTTCAAGACTACCGCCAGTAGTATAGATGATCCCATCCGCAGTTCGATCCATCAAGATGAATCTCGGTGCCACCCCTCTCGCCTTTGAATTCTGATCCTGATGGTCGGATTCAAGGACACCCTTTTCCATCTCATTTTTCTTGACTACCTTCCGAAGTCAAGATGGTCCCATCTGCGGTTCGATCCGTCAGGATGAATCTCAGTGCCAACCCTCTCGCCTTTGAATTCCTATCCTGATGGACGGATTCAAGGCCTCCCTTTTCCATCTCTTTTTTCTAGACTACCGCCCGATGTCTTGATGGTCCCATCCACGATTCGATCCATCGGGACGAATCACAATGCCACCCCTCTAGCCCTTGAATTCCGATCCTGATGGATGGATTCAAGGCCTCCCTTTTCCATCTCTTTTGTCTAGACTACTACCCAGAGTCTAGATGGTCCCATCCACTGTTTGATCTGTCAGGACGAATCTCGGTGCCACCCCACTCGCCTTTGAATATCATTCCTGATGGACGGATTCAAGGCCTCCCTTTTCCATCTCTTTTTTAGACTACTGCCCAGAGTCTAGATGGTGCCATCTACGATTCGATCCATCAGGATGAATCTCGAACCAGCGACTCGGATCTCCTCTGGACTTAAAGGAGATGCGAGGAAAGGGATAATTGGTTGGTCCTAGGATACAAGGAACAAACGAATCGGATCTCCTCCGGACTTAAAGGAGTCACGAGGAAAGGATAGATGGTTGGTCATAGGATACAAAGAACCAACGACTCGGATCTCCTCCGGACTTAAAGGAGACACGAGGAAAGGATTGATGGTTGGTCCTAGGATAAAGGAACCAACGACTCGGATCTCGTACAGACTTAAAGGAGACACGAGGAAATGGATAAATGGTTGGTCCTAGGATACAAAGAACCAACGACTCGGATCACCTCCGGACTTAGAGGAGACACGAGGAAAGGATAGATGGTTGGTCCTAGGATACAAGGAACCAACGACTCAAATCTCCTCTAGACTTAAGGAGACATGAGGTAAGGGATAAAGAGTTGTTCCTGGAGGCCAAGAATTAGCGACTCTGGACTCCTCTAGACTTAAAGGAGTCGTGAGAAAGGGACAAATCTCGAATCTCCTTCTGACTTAAAGGAGACACGAGAAAAGGGATAAAGGCTATGTGCAACTTGCTTGCTAGCCAGGAGATCTGTTCTTGTCTGTAGCTCGCTTGTTTCATTGTGTGACTGCTCTGTCTGTTCACTTGATGACTGATCTAGATAAACTGGTGCTTGGGTTCTTCACTGATGCAAGGAGCTTGGCTAGAAAGGTGTCACGAGGGCATCGTTTCCTCCTCGAAGAAGACTGTCTTGTTGGATATTTCTGACATCTTTCTAGGTTCACTGTTGTGTCATCGGCTGACTTCTTGGTAGTCTGACTTTGGCATTGGACCGTTGACTGTGCTCTCTCTTGCTGATTAAAGGAGTATGGATATTCTGACTTTGCTCTGATCTCAGAGGCTCACGGCTATTGTTGTCCTCATTTTTGCGCTCGAGCTATGGAGCAGACAACATGTTCTGGATGAAGATATTGTCCCAAGAAGCGTCAATCAACAGGACAACTGACATGCCCCTGGTTGACGAGGAAGGTTATCACCATAAAGGCAGCTGACATGCCCCTGGCGTACGATATCCTCTGCTAGGTCTTTGGCTGAAGAGCAGTTGACATGCCCCTGGTTTGGGACCTAGCGAGACCTTGCAAAGTGGATGAGTGACAATGCATGCAAGCATGATGGTGTTATGTTGCATCATCCCTTAGAATGAATTTGGAATGCTAATCATGCCTGTTATGAGAAGAGAAGAAGACCTCAGTTCACAAGACACTACTCGGACTTCTAAGCTGTTGGTGGCTCTCTAGGATGGATTATTCAGTAGGTTAGGCTCTATGCCAAACTTTTGGGGACTTAGACCTACTTTTTTGACTTTTGACTTATTTCTTTTCTCCCTCTTAGGCTTGTAGGCTCGCTCTAACCCTCGCTTGGGGGTAATGGACATCCGAATTTGGATGGGGCTGCTGGGATTTTATGCAAGGGGTGGCTAGTCCCTTGGGCTGCTTGGATTTTATGCAAGGGGTGGCTCGTCCCTTGGGTTGCTTGGATCTTTGGGATGTTCGCTTTGACTCTTCCCCAAGGTAAGTGGTAGGGATAGAGTTGGCCTACTTGCCTCTCTCGGTTAGGGCTGGCTTCTGTCTTCAACTTCTATCTTCTTATTTCTTTTTTGCCCTTGTGGATTTTTATTTTTTTTCATTTTGGCTCACACTCGTGCTCGCTCCTAACATTTTATCTCCCTCTGGAGGTGTAAGTCCCTATGGGAGTTTGGACATTTCGCCTAACCACATTTGGGTGGTGGCTCCCTCACTCGCTAAGATGTCTGGGTAGCGACAACTGAAGAGGCATCGATCCTTCTCAAGTAGGCTTGATATTTCGATTCTCGTCATCGGGACGTGATGCTGATGCTTTATGCATGGATGGATGTAGTTATGGATGCTTGAATTACTAATGCGTGTGAAAATAAAAGGCAAATGCTATGGCTTAGATGCACTTGGATCATTGATTATTTTGAGATACGCATGCATGATGGAGTGGTGGATGATGTATGATGCACAAAAGGATACTTTGCAAGGCAAGGATACGCGCCTTCCGCTCATTGGTAGTACTTCTTAAGATAGCATGTGTTGACCGGCTTAGCTAGCTCAACATTGTCCATATCTTCAAGGATTGTCGTGCCTCCCGAGTAGACATGTTTGATAATGTAAGGACCATGCCAGTTAGGTCGGAATTTACCTCAACTGTCTGGGAGATGTATGGCCCGCTAGATCACCAGGTGCGAAGTTCCTAGGTTGGACCATTTTCTGATACGACCTAGCCATTCTCGCATGGTAACAGCGAGCATTGTACATAGCCTGTAGTCTACGCTCGTCGATCAGATTCAACTGGATGTATCAGTCCTCGACCCATTCGGCTTCTTCTAGCTCAGCCTCCCTCAATATTCTAAGTGATGGGATCTCCACCTCGACTAGCAGGACTGCCTCCATGTCGTACACCAATGAGTAAGGTGTTGCTCCTGTAGAAGTTCGAACCAAAGTTCTGTAGGCCCATAGCACATATGGGAGTTTTTCATGAAATCCTTATGTGTCTCGGCACTCTTCTTCAGGATCTTAATTAAGTTCTTATTGGCCAACTCTATGGCACCGTTCATTTGTGGGCGATACAGGGAAGATCTGTGATGTTTGATCTTGAGACTCTGCAGATAGTCCTCCAATCTCTGGGCAACAAAGTTCTTGCCATTATCCAAGATAATGGAGTGTGGCACCCCGTACCGGGCTATGATATTGTTCTTGATGAACTTTTCTGTGGCCACCGCTGTGACGGACTTGAAAGAGGCCGCTTCTACCCATTTAGTAAAGTAATCTATGGCCACCAGGATATAGCTGTGACCATTGGATGAGGCCGGATGGATGGCGCTGATGACGTCTATTCCCCAAGTGGAGAAAGGCCATGGCGAGGACATGCTGTGTAGTTGCTGAGGGGGAGCATGTATGAAGTTCCCATGAATCTAACAGTTGTGACATTTGCGCACTAAGTGATAGTAATCTGCCTCCATAGTTGACCAGAAGTGGCCCTACAGCATGATCTTCTTGGCTAGCAGTATTCCGTTCATGTGGGGCCACATGTCCCGGCATGGACTTGAAGCATCAAGGTGTCCACCTCTTTCTTGTCGACACATCGCAAAGGCATCTGGTTATATGACCTTCTGTATAGATGTCCACCGCCTAACACGTATCTTGACGCTAGGCGCGCCATGGTCTTCTTATCTGCTTGTGATGTGCCAGTGGGGAGGTTGCCTGATTCTAGGAAGGCCTTGATGTTGTGATACCAAGGGAGCTCTGGTGGTGGGTCAGCTTCTTCTATGCTCATGCAATGGATGGGTTGTTCTGCTCGAGTGACTGATACGTCTACTGTGCGCTCCTCAGGGATTGAGAACCAGGAGGCAAGGGTTGCCAGCGCATCTGCGTAGGCATTTTTTGCTCTACTCATGAAGGAGAAATGTACTTCCTTGAACTCCTTGACGAGCTGTAAGAGATATTCATGATATGGCACAAGCTTTGGATCTTTGGTTTTCCATTCGCCACTGATTTGGGATATGACTAGCATGGCATCCCCATGCACCTGTAACTTCCGTGCGCCATGCTCTAATGCCATTTGCAGTCCCATGATGCATGCCTC
This sequence comes from Posidonia australis, assembly GCA_024699735.1. Lineage (NCBI taxonomy): Eukaryota > Viridiplantae > Streptophyta > Magnoliopsida > Alismatales > Posidoniaceae > Posidonia > Posidonia australis. The sequence goes on from JAMKQA010015312.1 coordinate 6,248, forward strand.
GTTCTCGGCCTCGTTATTGGTGCACTCAAACTTGAGCTTTCTGGAGTAGGGGGTCATCTGTTCTTGTGGCATTGACAATAGCACGCCGATTCCTCTACGCCTCTTATTGACAGCTCCATCAAAGTACAGGTGCCACTGGGACTTTTCTCCTGGCTCATCAGAATTTGCTTCTCCCATGGCGAACAGAATGTCTTCATGTGGGAACTACATCTGTAAAGGCTCAAACTCTGGCAATGGTAGGTCAGCTAGGTAGTTTACTACTGCCTGCCCTTTCATTGATTTTTGTGTGACAAAAGTAATGTCATACTAGGATAGCATCACTTGCCACTTCACGCATCGTCCCACTAATGCTGGCTTTTGAAACAAGTACTTTATGGGGTCATGCCGGCATAGGAGGAGGACTGGATATGCCATCATATAGTGCCTAAGGCGTTGGGTGGCCCAGACAAGGGATAAGCAGATTTTCTCAATGGGACTGTACCTAGCTTCACAATCATTGAACTTCTTGCTCAGGTAGTAGATCGCTCTCTCCCTACGTCCTCTTTCATCATGCTGCCCAAGGAATGCTCCCATGGAGTGTTGGGTGGTGGAGAGATATAGCAGTAGAGGTCACCCTGGTGTAGGCAGAACCAGGACAGGAGGCTTTGTAAGGAGCTGCTTGATTTTATCGAATGCAGCTTGACACCATTCATTCCATTGGATCTGTGAATTCTTTCTCAGTAGCTTGAAGATGGGCTCACAGATGGGAGTAAGTTGTGCAATAAACCGGCTGATATACTGTAATCGGCCTAATAAGCTCCTGACTTCCTTTTTTGATGCAGGGGGAGGCATATCAATGATGGCTCTTGCTTTACTAGGGTCAACCTCGATTCCCCTTTGACTGACGATATATCCCAGAAGTTTGCCAAAAGACACCTCGAATATGTAATTGTTGGGGTTAAGATGGAGCTTGTACTTCCTAAGGTGATCAAACAGCTTTCTCAAGCAGACCAGGTGCTCTGCAGGCTCTTTGGATTTGGCAATCATATCATCTACATAGACTTCTATTTCCTAATGCATGAGATCGTGGAAAAGTGTCATCATTGCTCTTTGATAAGTTGCGCTTGCATTCTTGAGCCCAAATGGCATCACACGATAGCAGAAAACTCCCCAAGGAGTGATAAAGGATGTCTTCTCCATATCTTCCTCTGCCATTTTGATCTGGTTGTACCCCGAGAACCCATCCGTGAATGATATCATTTTATGTCCAGCTGTGTTGTCCACAAAGACATCTATGTGAGGAAGTGGGAAATCATCTCTGGGGCTCGCCTTGTTGAGGTCTCTGTAGTCGATGCACATGCGGACTTTCCCATCTTTTTTTGGCACCAGGACAACATTAGCTAACCACTCTGGATACAGCACTACCTTGAGGAAGTTGACCTTGTGCTGCTTCATGATTTCTTCTTTGAGTTTTAGAATCCATTGAGGCCGCCATCTAAAGAGTTTCTGTTTGACGAGTCTCTCGTTTGGCATCAAGGGTAGTTTGTGTACCACCACTTCGATGTCTAAGCCGACCATGTCATCATAACTCCAGGAAAAGACATCTGTGTATTCCTTCATAAATGTTATGAAATCTGCCCTGGCCTGTGGAGATAGCTTAGCACTGATAAACACCTCCTTGACATTTTCTATTGTGCCGATGTTCACCCATTCAGTTTCCTCCTCAACTTGCATGTTTGGGCCATCTGGATCATTGTCATAGGGTTGGAATTCGGGTGTCTCTCCATCTTCATCTATGTCATCATCATCCTCATTGGCGCTGAGCTCTGATATGATTTCCTCCTTGAAGGTTGGGTCAGTGATGTCAAAGGAGAGGATGTGTTCTGATTTCTGTCCCTAATGATTCTTCATGATGGTCACACTGACTTTGGCGTTCTTGTATTTGCACTATGTGACATCTGGTTCTTTGATAATGGATTCTGCTAATTGGCTGGGTTGCTTCGTTTCCTCAACCTTTGATACTATTTTTTGGTTTCTTGGGTTTTCTATTTTTTTTTTAGGTTTTCTGGATTTTTTTGATTTTTTTGGGTTTTCTGTAGTATGTACAAAGGATGCAACTGGTTAGCGGGTGTCCTGCTGCTGAATGATAGGAGTGATGCCGCTTGGCCTTCCCCCTGAGCTTAACTCAGGGTCTTTTTTTTTTTGACCCTCACCCTACTTAAGGCGAGGCTTCTTCTGTAAATACCACCTAGACCCACCTCCTAGCTCCATAGAAATTAACTCTAATGGTCTAGTGGGCTCTAGTTGTGAATCAGACAGGACCATGATGGGTGAGTGGTCCAACTGCTGGTGGGGGACTACAAGCTCAGATCCTGAGGCCCTTGACTTCTCTTTCTTCATCCTCTGATGCTCTGCTATATCCTTAATCAACTCTGACAACTGCTCTCGAAACAGAAGCTCCAGGTCGCTGACATGCTCACTCGCCTGCACTGCCCTACTGATTGTCTCATCTTCTGCCAGGATGCACTTAGAATCTCTAACAGTACTCTACTTTACCACTACCTCCTCTAGACTACAGGGCCTTCGCTACTTGAATCTGAGACTGCTGCGAATAGTGTCATGAACTGACCAACTGCACTGATGGGTCTATCGATGTCCTTGCTTGCAGGACTACCACTATGGAGCTTGCTGCTTGGGGAATGGCTTATATCGTCAGGGCGCCTACCGTTGGCTGACACTATGACTGTGTCGTCTGAAGTCGGCTCCTTTCTACAGTGGTTTGGCTCTGATTGGGATCAAGTATCCCTGCACTAACAAAATTGGTGAGGTCCGACGGAATAACAATCTTCTTGTACCTCCTAGTGCGCGAATGCCCGTCCTTGTGTGGCTACCATTTGTACCATAAACCTTCAAACTCTTGCCTCTCCTCCACCTAGATGGGCTCGGAGATTCCTTGGTCGTGTTGCCCGAGTTGTGTCCCTTTCTTGTACCCCCATTTGTGACATATGTTTTTGATCATCCCAAGGGGATTGCCACGAACAGTCTGGTAACCAACACGTTCGAGAGCCGGAATGTAATTGACAGGCTCGAAACAGTTGACCTACAACAATACGTCAGACAATTTTGGATTGAAGTGGACGATGTTGAGGTAGACAATGGAAACCGACTCGACCTTTTCCTTGTCAAGATCATCCGCTACGACAACAACTACGTCATTGCCCCAACGGAACTTAACCATACGGTGGAGGGTCGAGGGGATCACCTGATGCTTATGCAGCCAAGGGCACCCAAGCAGAAGATTGAAAGAGGGCTCTAGATCCACAACATAGAATTTGACATCAAAGACTATAGGCCCCATGGTGAGAGGAATAACCACCATCCTGAGCGCATCATGATGCATGTTATCAAATGTCATTATTCCCTTTGTAGCTGGTATGATGTCCTCAGCTTTGAATCCGATCTTATTTGCTGTGCGTAAAGGGCAGACATTAAGGCATGCGCCATTATCAACCAGGGTGAGGGGAATTCAGAAGCTTTGATATTGCGCCATGATGAATAGAGGTTGGTTGTGATTGACTCCTGTTGGCGGCAACTCCTCGCTAGAAAAGGAAATGACATGGGGCTCTACAATCATGCCCACCAAATTCTCAAGAGCGGACGGTTCTATGGTGGGGGAGACGTGACCAACCTGAAAGACCCTGAGGAAGGCCTCTCAATGTTCTGCAGAAGTATGGATGAGATCCCAAATAGAGATGTCAGCCTTAACCTTCTTCAGTTGAGATGTGATGTTGGCAGAGGGCTGCTCCTACCTGGTCGAGGAAGTCGGGTCTGTAACTGGTACCGTCCTTGAAGGTTGAGTAGTTGGCTGCGAATGGGAAGACACTGGACGGGTAGGTTGGGCTGTTAGGGCTGGTGGCCTATACACCCTCCCTGATCTTGTGACTTCTGCACACATTTCTGTGGCATAATCATAAGGTACACAGTGAGTATCCCTCGTCAGGTGGATGACAAGAGGGGTACGTGCTGCCAGCTCGAGCGGTGTCGACAAAGAACTGACAGAAAGATGGTTTGGTTGGACAGGGAGTTGGATAGAATGCCGTTCAAGAGGCTGCACTAAAGGCTGGACCGAGTATTGAACAGGAGACTGAAGTGTTGACTGGACAAGATGATTAGGCATGGGTTGAGCTAATAGGCAAATGGGAAACCCTGAGTGCGTGGTTGGTGGTGCAGGGAATGCTCCGCCCTAGCAGTCAACTGTATCATGTGGACAGCTATTTCGGAACCGACATGACTTAAACGATAGAGATGGATAGGGAAAGGCTCATCTATGGTATGAATCAGATCATAGGGGTCTACTGCAGATGTCATAGACCCAGAGATAGAGAGGAAATGGATTCCTAAGGTCCCAGCGCTTGTTGAGTTGTCATGCAGTGGCATGGGCTGGTTGACAATATTGGTATGAGGTAGTGGTGCTTGTACCTATGCAAGTGGTGGTGCATGTGCAGTGTGTGCCTCCTGAGTGTTGCTGATGATGACCTTGCAGTCAATCAAATCCTGAATGGCACTCTGTAGGGCCATGCAATTATCCGTCGAATGACCCGCGCAACAGTGGAAATTGCAGTGGAGGCTTGTGTTCTACCACATCGGTAGAGGGTTTGGCATGGGGCGGACCTCCGGGAGTTCCAGGAGTGACACCACCTTAGGGAGGATGGCACTCAGTGGCTCGATAAGTGGGGTGTACTATTGTGGAGCACGCTACGGCCTTCTCTACCCTAAGCGGGGTCCTTGCCGGACCAGTGCCACGAGATACACTGGTCGGGTGGTGATGGTGATTTGTGGTGTGTGCGGTGCCCTAGGTGTGGGTGCATATACTAGCTGATTCGGGCCTGGTTGGTTCACCACATTGATAGGCATGGTAGGAGACCCTACGTATGCAACTGCGGGTTTGGGAGGATCCCGCCTCTTAGGGTAACTAGTGCCAGTGTCGTTGCGAGTGCTGCTACTCGCATGGTGGTCTGGGGATGCGGCTTGTTTGGCAAATGTGGCGAGTGAGGGAAAGCTACCACTGCGGAGGGAGATCTCCACACGCACACCTGCCCGAATCAGATATGGGAAGGTGGTGACAGGTTTAATGCTCAACAGAGCCCTAACATCATGTTGCACTCCTCGGATAATGATTTTGATAAACTCCTCATCGGAGGGCCTATCCTTTACTTGTGATGCAAGGGTGCACCAATGGCTGACATACTCCCCGAACGGCTCGTTGGGCTTCTGTTTTGTGGCGACAAGGTCCTCCCTCTTTGGGACCAAGTCGAGGTTAAAGGCATACTAGTCCATGAACGCCTGCGAGAGGTCGTTCCAAGTCTTGATCGAGCCCATGTCAAGCGACGTGAACCACTTGAGGGTCGGACCGGTGAGACTCTTTTGGAAGAGGCAGATTAGCAGCCAATCGTCAGCCTGAAGCTGAGCGAGATCTCTGTAATATGCCCGAAGATGTGAAATAGGGCAACCCTTACCGTTATATTTCTTGAAATCCGGGATTTGGAATTACAGTGGGAGTGTCGCCTCTAGGAAATAACAGAGGTCCTGGAATCCGTAGGGTTGGCGATCGCCTCCCTGCACTTGTTGAAGTGCTCTCTCCAGGTCACCTACCCTGCCATGGTGGTTTCTGGAGTTGCTGCCAATGAGGATGATGTAGCAGGGGGAAGGGCTGCATATGCTGTGTGGGTCGCATTTAATAGCTCCTCCAGATCCACCATCATGCCACCTGGTGCTGCAGCATGATGGCCAGTATATCCATGCAAGAGTGCTGGGTGTGATTGTGGAGGTGAAGCTTCCTGGACCTGATGGTGTGTAGAAGGAGTATGAACAGAAAATTGTGTGGTAGTGGGTATGAGTGTGGGAGTAACAGCTGCTACAGTGGTACGGTGCTAGGTTGCAAGCTCTGAGGATGTTGCGCTCCCGCCAACCCATAGGGGTGACCACCAGATGCTGGAGTTGATAGCTGTGTAGGGATATGGTGTGTCTGAGCCTGTGGTGTCACACCTAATGTGGGTGCAGTGAGGAGCTGGGGTGAGGGCAGAGGTGGTGGTGTCGATGCCTGGAACACTGGAGCAGACTGTCGAGGAGCCTCAGGAATATTAGGGTCTGTAGTGGACTGAATGGCAAAGGCCATGCTCTCGATCTTCTGAGTGAGAGCCAGTAGATATTCTGCCTGTGTGGTAGGGGATCCCTCAGGGACAGTGAGGGATGGCACAGTCAGAGATCCCAAAGTCAAAGGTGGGTCGACAATGGGTTGCCCATGGAGGTAGGGAGATCGCAAGAGATGTTGCCACAATGGGTAGAGTACCAAAAGAGAAGGAACCCTGAGAGAGCGGGGCCATTAGTGGTACATCTGGAACCCGAGCGGGGTCACTGAGATGGATTCAGTGCCTGGCTCCAAACTGGCCAAGGTTAGCGGGTGTCCTACAGGATGGGGGAAAGAACATTTGTGGTGCACGAAGGGGACAGAAGGAATGGCTGGAGACACAGCAAGAGTAGGAGGGACCGCAAAGGAGGTGCCCTCGGAAACAACAGTGGCAAGAAGAGACTCACTAGTACGCTGGGCCATAGCTGACCGGGAATGGGTGAGAATCGGGCTACGGTGGCAAATGAGGGGATGAATCCTAGGACGAGCTATCGTCAAAGTGACGGATAACTCAGGAAAAGATGATCGGTAACGAGGTGTCGCAATCAAGGGAGCCGAGGCAAGAATGCTCGAGTAGTGGCTAAGGAACTCATGCTCTACTACCTATGGAAAAAGAAAACTGGCTAGGGTTAGAACCAGCAACAAAATGCAGTTTGTTATGGTGGTGTGAATGGCATTCATGCACATGGATGCAACTAACATGCTCTCTCACCAACTAAGTGTTTCCTAGAAGGTCATCTACTCTAGGATCACACATGGGTAAATAGGTCTCCGACTCAGGCTAGAAAGTAAAGGTCCTAGCTCTAAATCCTAACCAAAGCGTAGGCAGTGAATGAGTGGTGCATTGGTGGCCTCTCTCCTGCAGTAGCATGGAGTTGTACCCTCTACTAACACTAACACGACCTGAGACAAGGGGGGACAAACTAGCACCACGTCCTACGCCAAAGCTATAGAATGGATTACCAGAATTTCCCTTCGCAGATTGTAGGTGGACTCAGGGGAGAAGAATGCGTGCCCTATATGCTCAATCTTGCAATATGCTTTAGTGTCTTTTATTTGCCTTTTATTAGCCGAGGGAGTTTAATTTGGTTTCTAGTTTTGCCTTATTAATTGTTCTTTGAGTTTGTGTGTTTTATTTCAACTAGAAGGTGGAAACAAACATGTCTCTACTCTCCTAGGCATGTCAAGTGCAGAAAAGGGGAAGAAAACACACAAGTAAGGCAAGCAAGCAAGCAAACAGCAAGCAAAAGGCATGATCATGGCATGTGCAAGTGTCGTGGCATCATGATTGTGAAA
>JAMKQA010015314.1:0-14887 GCA_024699735.1 Posidonia australis
TAAAATTTCGAACCACAATTTTACTTTGTTGAAGTCAATCAGAGGAATGCCACCAAGGATCATAATCTCGGTTTTCTTTGAATTTACTTGCAATTTTGTTTTTATATAATATATAAAGCAAGACAGTAGACCTTTTTTGCCTTGCAAATGAAGCTAATTCTGATTAGGTTTGACCTTGTATGCTAGTTTAATTCTCACACTAGAAAATTTGTTTTAATATGGAAATTGTTACGTAAATTACTCTTTTTTGGTTGACAGGAAGCAGATGAATGGGGAAGCTTCTTCCTCAACTCAGCCATTAGTGCAGCAACAGCAGCTGGTTCCAGTACAGGATACTTATATGCAAAGCCGTGCGGAGGCCCTTCAGAATGTTGAATCAACTATCCATGAGCTAAGTAACATCTTTACACAACTTGCAACAATGGTATCACAGCTAGGAGGGCTTGCGATCAGGTTTTATTCCTTTATATACTGTGATTCTGTCATCCACATTTGACCTTTATTCTTTTAAATACTTATTGACTTGTAGGTTAATTACCGAGCAGGGTTTTCAACAAAATTATGGGACTAGTGTTTGTTTAATGTGATGATAAACTTATAAGTGGTATATATTTGTATATTTCAGGGCACATTGTTTTGTATAATCACTATTTCAAACTTGCATTCCATCTTTTTTGACAGGATTGACGAGAACATGGATGACACTTTGTCTAACGTAGAGGGGACTCAAGGGGCTTTGCTGAAATACCTTAATGGAATATCTTCCAATAGGTGGCTCATGATCAAGATATTCTTTGTTTTAGTGTTTTTTCTTATGATTTTCCTATTTTTTGTGGCTTAAACTTGAGTATATGAATGTTGTTACACCTTTCTCTTTTTTAAGGCTATAGGGTAAGAGAAGGCCTTATGTTGTATTCCATGTTAATTTTTTCCCTTCTATTATTCCGTTATATTGGGGTGGTAGAATTATAGTTAGCCCGTGTGGTGCGTTGAAATTGTTGTGGCTGAGAATAATTGTTTTTTATTTATCTTCTTCATTCGTAACGTTGAACTGGTCATTCTGTCCCGCTGGTAAAGTTGTAACAGAGCATTCAAAATTGCGACTCCCAACATTTTGCAATTTAGATCAAGTAACTAAAAAATTGAAGGTCAGATCTTGAAGTAACACTTTAGGGTCAGTGTGAATGGATCCAAAGATTCAAACTATGGTTTTGAATCTACAGTTTTTATTTTTCCTTTACATCAAAAACTATAGTTTGTAAAAATATTTGATTTAAAGCAAAGTTTTCAACAAAAAATGTAATCAAATACAGTACGTTCGTGCTAAAAAAATAAAACAATACTAATATTCAAATCTTCTCTAAGACATTTAGTCAAACACCTTTCATGCACGTTACACACTCCAATCAGCCATGGATAAGTCGTGTCATTGCTCATACAATCTACTCTCATTACTAAAAATTGAAAATGATGGTAGTGTTGTTGAGTTGATTTGAGTTTTCATGGGACATTGAGAGATTGAGAGAGGAGTTCTTAGAGGCAATGTCTTTGAACGAGACTTGAACAGATCAAAAATTGTAGTTTCACTTTAGGTTCTTTTGGTTCTCCTTCAAGTACAATATATATTCCTCAATCATTTATATTTATTTCCTTAGTTGTTCTTCTTTTTCAAATTTTTATCTTTTTATTCATTGTATTTTTCATTTCAACATAGATGATAAATACATACATTCAAGAAACCATTATAGGAAGGAAGATGAAAATATATCCTTAGTTTAAGTAAATATGTATGACATCTAACATGAATGGAGGAAAAAATCTACCACATTCTTATCAAGTTGTAAAATTCATACGTTAATATTGTTATTTTATATAAACGGTAACTCAATGAGAAATTAATTGAAATAAACCTTATCCTTTGAAACTCACAAATGTAAAGGAAACATGAACAACGACAAAAACACAATTATATAACATAAGAAAAAGACACAACTAAGTGAAGAAAATTGTAAATTACATAACATAAGAAAACTTAAAACTATAGAATATACAGTTTATAGTTACAAGCAACAATTTATTATCAAATATGATAATAGTAGTTTATTGACTAATTCAATAATTTTTCCGACACCCAAATTTTCAGTTGACTTTTGATTAATGCCAAGAATGTTTCATGAGATGTTGCTTATGTAAAAAGATCTACAATTTTAACTACTCTCCTATCAGTGAATAAATGTCATTCATTCAACACTTTGATGCATTTGGTTGCAGAGAAATCATCACCAACCAAAGATGATATTTGTGATGAACTTATTTTTTCTAATCATGCTATTTCTCGATTTATTTCTTTACGATATAGTTCAAACATTCTCTTGAAATAAGAACGAAAAGATACTTGTTTTTTCATCTTCTTCCTAGCTGATGGTAGTGACATCTCTAGAAATGAAGCTGAGGTAGATAGAATTTCCTTATTTGATGTATGTTTTTATGAAATGTTTTTTTCTCAACTTCATTAGCAATGTCTGTGTTGATGTTGATGTTGATGTTCTTTTCATTAATAATATTTTCATCTTTATTATAATTGTTGTTTTCATTATCATCTTTGACCATTCTCTCATTTTGACTTATGGAAGATAAGATCCTCTTGCATTGAGAAATATGTCCTACATAAGTAACAAAGCAATCATCAAATCATCATACAAAACATGATAGAATACACAATCCATTTTTTGATCATAATTGAAATGAAAAATAATAGTTGGTATTTAAGGTAACTTAGTGAAGTCAACATCAGTAAATGAATTGATGCCAACACAGAAATAAATTGATTACTCCATTTATTTATTGATACAAGTCTTATAACGAGTACATATAAATATATTGTGAAGTGAACTTAATACAAGATGCACTCTAACGAGTACATGGCATGCATCTTCACGAGATTAACAATGACATAGATTCATGGTTCAAAAAAAAAAAAACCAAAGATTCATCAAGTTGATTGTTTATTCTTACATGTGATCAGATTCAGAATATATCTTTCGACACAAATGAGGACAATTTTGTGATAAAGATATTTACACTTTAATGAGGATGGTTTTTCTTTAGGTACTTAGGATCTATTTGGCAGCACTTATGAGAGAAGTTGGCTTTTACTTCAATTGTTAGAAGTTAGCTTTTGGGATGATTTCTAGAAGTTAGCTTTTATGGGATATGATAGAAGTTTGTTTGGTAAAATAAAGAATCCTTTGGATTTTGATATATGATAATGTGTTGAATGACATAAAGGACCCTAATCCACCTTCCTTCTCTCTCAACCCTCCTTTCCTTCCACCACGGCATCCCTTTTCCTTCACCAGACGACGATCCTCCTCCCTCCTCTCTCTCTCTCTCTCTCTCTCTCTCCTCTCTTCTACCATACGATGACGTACCCAAATCCAGCTAGCCTCCTCCTTCTCTGTCCTTCTAGCCCCAAATCCAACCAACGAGCTTCCCATCTCTACCTAAACCTTAAGCCAACCTCCTCCCTTTTTGTCCCTCTAGTACCTAAATCCAGTCAGTCTCCTCCTTCTCTGTCCTCTTTCTCTTTCTTGGTGTCTCTTACCCCTCTTTTCCACTAGACGATCAGTCCTTCCAACATACAACGAGTCCTCTCTCTCTCTCTCTTTCTCTCCTATCCCTTCTACTAGTTGACAACCCCCCCCTCTGTTTCTCTCTCTCTGTTTCGTCCCTGACACTTACCAGTTGACAACCCTCCCTCTGTCTCTCTCTCTCTATGTTTAGACAAGTTTACATTTGCAATAGAGAGAAGTTTGCAATACAGGACTTACAAGTCCTTTTGGCTTCTCCTAGTTGAATATGCTTTAGAGTAAATTTTTTTGACTTCATTTAAAGCAAAACATTAATACCCTTTATTGATATTATTTTATTTGACAGTTAGTCATGAGAAATACTAAATTGCCTGGATCATGCTTTTCTTTTGAAGTAGTACTTTGGTGATATAATGGAAATGGGAAGTGAATAGGTATCAACACTTTGTCTAAGCCAAGCGTATTCTTCTCCCTTCAAGTCTTGCCCCTTGACTAAAAAGTTACGAAAATCATGTAGTGTTACAATATTATACATAATGCAATAGGCATAAGGACCCAAGAGATAAATATCCAATGATAAAGCTAAATTTCTATTTTTCTTGATGGCTATAGTTCCCGTTTGAGCACAAATAATTGGCCGATGCATATTCCATTTTTGTGATAATGAAAAACAAATCAATCAAATGCTGATACATTGGAATCATCTAGTTAAATATTTATGATACCTACAAACAAGCTGTTGGGTTATGCTTTAAAAGCATTAGTCATCACAACTTGTTTACTACCACAAAATAGTCTTTTCCATGGTTTTTACTTGTGACTCTCGTGGTAACGTTAATCTTGTTTTCTTTTTTGGATTTATTATGAACTATATTTTATGTGAAATAGTTAAATTAAATGATTTGTTGATGATGATGGTTGAATATTTGAATACGTCAGTTTATCAATGATCTGATGGTTACAAAGTTCTTTTTTTAACATCAGTCCTTGAGATATTCTAAATTTATGTGTGCAGATTTCTAACTTCAAATTTTTAAACCAAGAAAAAGGAGAAGAAAGAAATATTATGAATAGATGACAAATTTCCGATAAACTTTACTTTATCACAGCAAAGTGATCAAAAAGTTGACCCAACAGAGAAATAATGATCATACAAATGTATTAATCAGAAACCAAACTCAAGGATGAGTTGAGTACAATATATAGACAAGTTTTTTATCCTAATATTCTTTCATCATTAGAATCAGAGATCAAAACTTATAATCATTCGTAGATATCGTTGCACAACGAGCAACAATGGAGAGCTGCCAGTGATAAAAAAGAGAGATAAAAAGTCAAACAAATGAGCAATAATACAATTCCAAACTCCAATCAAGACTATTACAATCAAATTTGAAGACACAAATAAGAATCCCCACAAAATTGGTGTACAGTTTGTTTTTAGAAAATGAAACTAATTAAATTGAGTGAGTGGAGTAACTAGATTTATTTGGCAAGTGCACTTAGAAAAAGTTTCCTTTCTTTCTCTCTCTTTCCCTCTCTCTCTCTCTCTATTTCCTTGAGTCCACTAAACATTAAAAAAAAAAGTCAAATTAATAATCAAATTAATTAGTGATAATTTCCTTTCTTTCTTTCTTTTTTTAATTTGTGGTAGTTTAGTTGTTGAAACCAAGATTTTAATGCCTAGTTAAGATGAGGATATAATAATCAAATTCTAATTAATAAACTTCCAACTATGGGCATCTTCATTCACATGAATGCCCACATCGCAGCAAAGTAATATGTGGGAAATGTTAAGTAAACTTAAAACAAGGGGAGAAGAAGCCTCTTTCTCGCATGACATCATCAAATAAAAACATCAACAAAATAACATGCATTCAAGAAGCTACATCTTTTCTAATGAAACAGAACTGCAACTAAAACAAAACCCTCCACCATAACCAACTCATCCTACGTCTCCATTGCTACCATGCATCGACAACCCATGAACCAAAAATAAATAAATAAATAAATAAAATAAAAATAATAAATTAAACCAAAGCAAGAAGAGGAGGAAGAAGAAGAAGCACGAAAACTCGAGACAATTACCATCCCTTCAGGAACCCGACGAGGCCCTCCTGCTGTTGTTGCTGCGGCGGCGGTGGTGGCGGCTACGCGTAGCCCTACGGTGGGTATCCCTACTGCGCATTCTGCACGTATCCCGGTGGTGGTGGCGGCTACGGGTACTGCACGTATGGCAACGGTGGATACCCCACCGGTGGGTACTGCACGTATCCTGACGGCGAATGTCCTACCAACCAAGAAAAAAAACCCACAGATACATCAGAAATGAAACATCAGAGCCTTTGACCCGACCCGACCCAACCTGATTTCCATTTCTATATATATACTCCCTTCCCACACTCTTGCTACTACAACCAACCCCTCCTCCTCCTCCTCTCCGATATACTCCACGCATTCCATCCTCTCATCTCTTCTTCCTCTTCCTCCCCTCCTCCTCTCCGATCTCCGACCATGAGCCACTACAACCAGCAGCAGCCCCCTTTCGCCATCCCATCGACCCAAGGTAAGACCAACATCTCCACCCTCATCCCCCTCCTCTCTTGATGTGTTTCCTCTGATGTTTCATTTCTGATGAAAACCCTAAAATCCTTGAAAACTGCAAAAATAAAAGAAAACAAAACCCTAAACCAAAACCTAAGTAAAATACTTAATTAAATCAAATAATACACTTAATTAAATCAAGACTAATGAAATCCAAATTTAATCTAATTAATGCACGTTTTCAAACCAACCAAATCAAAATTAGAAAGTAATTCAAATAAATTCAAAATCAAAAATCAAGAAAAGACAATTTAATCCATTTAAAATCAAAACAAATTATTTAATTAAAATCAAATCATCAAACAAAACCTTGATCAACTTAAAATATTAAAACACAATTCAAATTCCCTAAATCAAATCAAATTCATCAATTTAAACTTAATTTCAAAACACAAAACAAAAGAAAAAAGAGGAAAAATAAAAAAGCGAAGCCCTAGCCCATTACGCAGGCCCAATAAACCCAAAAAATCTTTAAACCACAAAACTATACAAAACAGAAAAATAATTCCGGTGAGCTTACCGCCGGCGAACCGTGATCTCCGGCGCCATCTCCGGCGTCCAATCTCGCCATCTTCGACGCCCAATCCTTGACGTCGTGATCTCCGAGCCTTCCTCTTGCGGGCGTCCTCGATCCAACAGCGCTCGGTCGTGGTGAGGAGGCTCGACGGTGGGGAGAGCTCTTGCCGGAGTTCAAAAACACTCCCCGTCGCCGACAGAGAGGGAGGTTTTTCTGACCTACGAGTTTTGAACCTACGAGCGACCAGAGCCCAGAAACCGGTCGCTTTCCTCGCACCCCAGAGCCAGAGCCGCCAGTCCCAGCCAGAGCACCACTGGAGTTATTTCCAACTGCCGCCGTCACCGTCACGCCAGAGGACACACCCTGCTCCCCAGGTATTCTTCTCCCCCTCTATATTTCAGTTCAAGCGTGCCCCCCTGTTAGATTTAGATCGCTTCCTCGAGGTTTAGCTGCGTTTCTGGAGGGGTCCTCCGTCAGTTTGCCGTCACCTCACCGCCGATGATGGGTTCATCCCATCGGTGAGGCCTCGGGCCACCGGGCCTCAGGCGTGGCCCCCGTGGCCTCTCCTCCCTCCTCCTCTTCTCACCTCCTCCTCTCCAGATTCTCCTTCTCCGCTCCTCTTTCTCTTCAGTCCCCTACCGCTTCCAGGCTTCCGCCGTCGACGCCAGTCCCGCCGCTACCGTCAACCGCCGTCGACAGGCGTAGGAGCTCGTTAGGCCTTCACGCTCCACGTCGTCGATCCAGAGACCTTCGCTGTGCCTCCACGTCGCCACCTGGACCACCGTAACCCCCCGGCGACTCCCTACGCCTCGCCGTTGCCGCCTGCACCCATCACCGGAGTCCTATTTGGATAGGGCACTCCGGTCGAACTCAGCCCCAGCCGACCCTCCGGGAGTCTTCCTCATGATCCCCAGGAGCTTTCCCGATCACGACCTTGCCACCACCGCCGCTGCAGCGTCGCCCCGCCTCCGCGCGACCCAACGCCGCCGTCGCCGTCGACGCAGGAACGGGGAGGGTGACTCCCTCGCGCGCGACGCATCTCCGCACCTCAGGGACGCTCCTCAATGACCTCCGGAGCTTCCCCGATATCCGCCGCACCCAACCGCAGCCTCTGGACACGCCCGAGCAGGCTTCGCCGTTGCCGGAGAAGACGCCTGTGAGGGGAGGTCGACGGCGCCTTACAACCGTTTTGGGCTTGATCCATGCCATTGGATCTTCCCCTTGCCTCCTCCTCAAGCTTTACTCCCGTTCTGATCTTCGATCAGGCCCCTGGAGAGGCACGGATGAGCCTCTCTGCCATTACCGCCGGCATATTCGAATCGCCAGCGGTGACCTCTTTGTTTTTTTGTTTTATGTTTATTTTATTTTAGTTATGTTTGTTTTAAAATCCCTTAGTTTATTAAACTATTACATGTTAATCATTTTTTATTGCATATGGGTCCAAAACGTTTTAGTTTAGTCCTTACAATTTTAAAATACCTTTTTTTTATTCTTTGTTTTCTCTGAGAATTTTGTATAAAGCCCCCTGAATAATTCATATCGTATCTATTAACACAATAATGCATATTTTTATGACATATGGGTCCTTGGAGCATAGTTTCTTTGCATTTAAGCCCCTGGAAATTTACATTTAGGCCCCTGCTGTTTCTGAAATGCTTTTTGATCAGTGAAATTTACATTATAAACCCTAAATATTTTAACAATTACACTAATAATCAATAAAATCATTTTTTTGTCACATTTAAGCCCAAAACATTTACATTTAGGTCCCTAAAGTTTTTTAAAACACTCTCTCTGGGAAAATTGTATTCTGAACCCTAAAATACTTAAAAAACACACTGTCCATCATAAAAATCAGATTTTCTTTACACTTAAGTCCAGATCTTTTACATTTAACCCCCAGAACTTTTAAAAATTAGTTTTGACTGTGAATTTTACATTTTAAACATCAGGAAACTTCATAATTAATCTGACCAACATAATAGCTTGATTTTTGTCACAACCAGACCCTGAAATTTTGCATTTAAGCCCCTGAATTCCAGTTAAAACAGTTTTGAACATAAAATTTACATTTTAACCCTTGAAGTATTTCTAAATTCCTCATTTAGGGTTTTTAAATGTTTTTCATCATATTTTGGGCTATTTTACACCCTTATTTAGCATTTAATCACAGAATCCACTTGCAAATCATATTTTCACTGAGATTTGATCTTTTTCACCGCAATTTTGACCACCTTTGCGCATTAGTGTGAATTTTGCACTTTAGTCCCTAACTTTTCAGGTAATTATCCGAGTGCAAGTTTTACACCCTTGTGCCATATTAACACTGGACCCGTCATTTGCATGTCAGAATGACGACCATGAACCTGTTTTTCATCCATTTTCTCGTTCTTATCATGAATTTTGCGTTTTAGCCCCTATGTTTGCCATTTATTGCATTTACATCCTTTTGGTGATTTTTTCTCTCCCTATTTATTGCAAATGACATTGTCCAGACATTTAGCATTCATTCTGACATAACTTAGTCCATGCATCACTTCCATACAAGCGCTGGCCAGGGAAAATGACCAAATTGCCCCTATGCCAATTTTTGAGCATGCATCTCGATCTTTGCACTTAGTTTTGTTGCAGCATTCATATTAGCATGATTAGAGTATGATCCAAGTTTAGCAAACATTCATCAAACCTTTAGCAAGTATTTGGACTAGAAAGATCGAGTTTCTCGGGCACACGAGGGTGCTTAATACCTTCCTCGTGCATAATAGGAATCCTTATCCATCCTTTGGTTAGCAGACATGCAGCCTTCCCATCTGCATCACATGCATTCATCCTTTGTGATTTTCCTCGTCTTTCCCTTAAAAGATTAGGTAGCGACTCCTTTTTTTCTTTTCTTCTTATCCCATCCTTCGCGCCTTCGCCATCTTGGCATGGTTGTGGTCCACCCTTCCCCCTCCCTCCTAGGTCGGGCACGGTCACAGTTACCATAATATGTATATTAATATAATATGTTACCATAATATGTGTATTAATATAACATGTTACCATAATATGTATATTAATATACATATTATATTAATATAATATTATATACATATTATGGTATAAACTTCATGTTACCTTATCACATGATGTAAGGAGTTTGGAACTTGAACCACATAATGATCAAGTAGAATAGTATTTTTATGTTGTTGCTTCACCAACAATTTTTTTTGATTATCCATTTCAAGCTCTTCCATCTACCGCTATAATACAATTCCAAACTCCAATCAAGACTATTACAATCAAATTTGAAGACACAAATAAGAATCCCCACAAAATTGGTGTAACTAGATTTATCTGGCAAGTGCACTTAGAAAAAGTTTCCTTTCTTTCTCTCTCTCTCCCTCTCTCTCTCTCTCTTTCCTTGAGTCCACTAAACATTAAAAAAAAAAGGTCAAATTATTAATCAAATTAATTAGTGATAATTTCCTTTCTTTCTTTCTTTTTTTAATTTGTGGTAGTTTAGTTGTTGAAACCAAGATTTTAATGCCTAGTTAAGATGAGGATATAATAATCAAATTCTAATTAATAAACTTCCAACTATGGGCATCTTCATTCACATGAATGCCCACATCGCAGCAAAGTAATATGTGGGAAATGTTAAGTAAACTTAAAACAAGGGGAAAAGGAGTCTCTTTCTCGCATGACATCATCAAATAAAAACATTAACAAAATAACATGCCTTCAAGAAGCTGCATCTTTTCCAACGAAACAGAGCTGCAACTAAAACAAAACCCTCCACCATAACCAACTCATCCTACGTCCACATTGCTACCATGCGTCAACAATCCACGAATCAAAAATAACTAATAATAATAATAATCAAACCAAAGCAAGAAGAGGAGGAAGAACCATGCATCGACAACCCATGAACCAAAAATAAATAAATAAATAAATAAAATAAAAATAATAAATTAAACCAAAGCAAGAAGAGGAGGAAGAAGAAGAAGCACGAAAACTCGAGACAATTACCATCCCTTCAGGAACCCGACGAGGCCCTCCTGCTGTTGTTGCTGCGGCGGCGGTGGTGGCGGCTACGCGTAGCCCTACGGTGGGTATCCCTACTGCGCATTCTGCACGTATCCCGGTGGTGGTGGCGGCTGCAGGTACTGCACGTATGGCGACGGTGGATACCCCGTCGGTGGGTACTGCACGTATCCTGACGGCGAATGTCCTACCAACTAAGAAAAAAAAACCCACAGATACATCAGAAATGAAACATCAGAGGAAACGCATCAAGAGGGGAGGGGGATGAGGGTGGAGATGTTGGTCTTACCTTGGGTCGGCGGGATGGCGACCGGGAGCTGCTGCTGGTTGCAGTAGCTCATGGTCGAAGATCGGAGAGGAGGAGGGGAGGAAGAGGAAGACGAGATGAGAGGATGGAATGCGTGGAGTATATCGGAGAGGAGGAGGTGGAGGAGGAGGGGGTTGCTGTTGGTTGTAGTAACTTGAAGGCCTTCAGGACGGCATAAAATGGAGAAGTAACTAGAAAGTCGCCAATGTGGGTCCCCAGGATGGTGATGGCTTATTAGTAGAGATGGAAATAAGCCGATTTCCCAGGATGGTGATGGCGACTTATTGGTGTAATGTTTTTATTTCCAAGTACACTTACTGGTAATGAAGGCGATAGTCCTGAAGGCCTTCATTACGTAATTAATTGTTTACGTAAAGATTCCATTGCATTGTGCCGATTTCCATCTCTACTAATCAACCATCACCATCGACTTATTTGTGTAATGTTTTTATTTCCAAGTACACATACTGGTAATGAAGGCCATAGTCCTGAAGGCCTTCATTACGTAATTAATTGTTTACGTAAAGATTCCATTGCATTGTGCCGATTTCCATCTCTACTAATCAGCCATCACCATCTTGGGGACCCACACTGGCGACTTTCTGGTTACTTCTCCTTTTTATGCCGTCCTGAAGGCCTTCATGTTACTACACACAACAGCAACCCCCTCCTCCTCCTCCTCCTCCTCCTCCTCTCCGATATACTCCACGCATTCCATCCTCTCATCTCTTCTTCCTCTTCCTCCCCTCCTCCTCTCCGATCTCCAACCATGAGCTACTACAACCAGCAGCAGCCCCCTGTCGCCATCCCGCCGACCCAAGGTAAGACCAACATCTCCACCCTCATCCCCCTCCCCTCTTGATGCGTTTCCTCTGATGTTTCATTTCTGATGTATCTGTGGGTTTTTTTCTTGGTTGGTAGGACATTCGCCAATTCCTTAGCCAGTTGTTCGAGCGTTCCTGCCTTGATTCACATGTTTGCGACACTTCATTGTTGATCATCGTTTCTCGGGTTATTCGTCACTTTGACGATAACTCATCCTAGGATTTATCCTCTCATTTGCCACCACAGTCCCATTCACACCCGTTCCTGGTCAGTCATGGCCGAGCGCACCAGCGAGCCTCTCTCCACCACTGTTGCTCAGGAGGGCACTACATTTTCGGTCCCTCCTACCCTCACTATGATTTCGACTGTTCACTCTGTCCCTGTCGTGCATCACAGAGGTTTTTTCCCCTACACCATAGGACATCCACAAACCTTGGCCGGTCTAGAGTTAGGCACTGAGTCTATCTCAGTGACCCCTGTTTGGGTTCCAAATGTATCATTGACGGCCTCACTCCCTTAAGGCCCTTTCTCTTTTAGCACTTTGCCCACTGCGGCGGCATCCCTTGTGGGCTCCCTACCTCCAAGGCAATCTGTATTTGTTTCGTCTTTGACATCCGAACCTTTGACTGTGCCACCCCTCACTGTTCCTGAAGGATCTCCTACCGTATAGGTAGAATATCTGTTGGCCCTTGCCTAGAAAATCGAGGGCATGGCCTTTACTATCCAATCAGCTATGGACTCTACCGTTCCTAAGGTTCCCCGGCAGCCTGCTCCGGTGTTCCAGGCATCACCTTCTGCACCACCACCTTAGCCCTGACCCCAGCTCCTCACAGCACCCACGTTAGGGGTAACACCACTGCCTCAGATACACCATCTCACTACACAGCATTCTACTCCAGCATTTGGTAGTCAGCCCCTCGGGTTGGCTGGAGTACAGCATCCACAAAGCCTACAGCCTGGCGTCGTATTGCTATAGTAGCTGCTACTCTCGCATTCAGCACCCCCTGCTACACAGCTTTCAGCCCATCCTCCTCCCACACATCCTCAGGTTCAAGTACCTTCATTCCCACAATCACATCCAACACTTATGTACGGATATGCTGGCCATCATGCCACAACACGAGGAGGCATGATGATGGACCCGGAGGAGCACCTATGTGCGACCCACACGGCATATGCGGCCGTTCCCTGTACTATATCACCCTCATCGGCAGCTGCTCCAGATACCCTCCACGTCAGGGTGGGTGACCTTGAAAGAGCACTTCGACAAGTGTGGGGAGACGACTGCTAAACCTACGGATTCTGGGACCTCTACTATTTCTCAGAGGGGACACTCCCATTGCATTTCCAAATCTCAGACTTTGAAAAGTATAACGGTAAAGGTTGCCCCATTTCACACTTTAAGGCATATTGCGGAGACCTCGCTCAGCTCCAAGCTGACGAGAGGCCGTTGATCCACCTTTTTCAAAAGAGGCTCACCGGTCTAGCCCTCAAGTGGTTCACGTTGCCTGACATGGGATTGATCAAGATGTGGAACAACCTCTCACAGGCGTTCATGATTAATATACTTTCAATCTTGACTTGGTCCCAAAAAGGGACGATCTTGTCACCACAAGACAAAAACCACAAGAGCCATTTGAGGAGTATATCGATTGCTGGCGTGCCCTGGCATGACAAGTGAGAGATAGACCCTCCGACGAAGAGTCTATCAAAATTATTATTTGAGGTGCGTAGCCAGATGTGGAGGCTCTATTGAGCATTCAGGCTGTCACTATCTTTGTATCCTTGATTTGGGCAGGTGCACGTGTAGAGAACTCCCTTAGCAGTGGTAGCTTTCCTACACTTGCCACTTTTGCCAAGCAAGCCACCTCTTAGGATCACGATGCGAGCAACAGCACCCGTAATGGCGCTAGCACCAGTTACCCTAAGAGGCAAGACCCTCCCAAGCCTGCCGTCGCATACGTAGGGTCGCCCACCATGCCTGTTAATGTGATGAACCAACCAGGCCTGAATCAATTAGTTTATGCATCTGCACCTAGGGCACCGCACATGCCACAGATCACCACCACCACCCAGTCGATGTATCTTACAGCACCAATCTGGCAAGGACCGTGCCCAGGGTAGAGATGGCCTCAACGTGCTACACGATAGTACACCCCACTTGTTGAGCCATTGAGTGCCATCCTCTCCAATGTGGTGTCACTCCTGAACCTTCTAGAGGTCCGTCCCACGTTGAACCCCCTTTCGGCGTGGTACAACACGAACCTTCACTGTAATTTCTATCGTTGTGTGGGCCATTCAATGGATAATTGCATGACTTTTCGGAATGCCATTTAGGACTTGATTGACTGTATGGTGATCATTATTGACACCCAGGAGGCACACACTGCACCACCACCTCCACATGCACAAGCACCACCTGCATATCCCAATATTGTCAGCCAACCCATGCCTGTACATAACAACTCAGCAGGCGCTGGGGCCTCAGGAATCCATTTCCTTTCTACTTCTAGGTCTATGACATTCGTAGTAGGCCCCTCTGATCTGTTTCATACTGTTGATGAGCCATTCCCTACTTGTCTTTATCGTTTGAGCTGTGTCGGTTCTAAGTTAGCAGTTTACATGATACGGCTGACTGCAAGGGCGGAGCGTACCGTCGCACCGTCGACCACGCACTCTGAGGCGTCCATTTGCGAGAGTCTCGATTAGAGATGATGTCGGGGACAAATAGATTCTCAATAGCGAGAGTCCAAAAAGTAGCAAAAGCAGAGGGCGACCAAACTATGATAAAAAAGGGAGATACAAAGTTAAATAAAGTCGGCAGTCACTTGGTCTAGTGGTGAAGTCTTTTTGTGGTTGTACGAGAGGTCAGAAGTTCGACTCTCACGAACATCATATATATTACATCACTTGGTGGTGATTTCTCATATCCAAGTGTTTGAGTGTAATATATATCAATTATCGTTTACAAAAAAAAAGAGTCAAATAAATAATAATAATAATAATAAATCAAACTAA